>NW_019059608.1:685365-709674 GCF_000696155.1 Zootermopsis nevadensis
TTTAAATATATATATATATATATATATATGAACACAAAGAACAAATCATGGAGATTTATCTGATCACTCGCCGGCACATATCCTCCGTAATTTCACCACGCACTTTAACAGTCAAAGACACGAGTTGCATTACTGAGGCTGATTTTTTAAACAGACTTTCCTTAAGGTAACGCAGTCGCAGAACGCAGGTGTTCGCGTTCACTCCATCAATTATTCTTTCTGTTCATATATAATGCATCATTGTGTGAATATTGATATCTAAACTTTCAATCGGGTATAATTTCGTGCGCCAGTCTGTACCTGAACATTGCAACAAGAATCTGAAGCGGCTAATTTTTGTTTTTTTGTACCCAGTACACACAATTCAGCATGGTGTGCATTGGTGGTTAGCAGGATTCACGACCCATCAGTACATGGGTTCGACCAGGACCGCGACATTTAACGTTCCTGCTGCGACCCCCTTTTTGCAAAATGATGATGAAAGTGGAGTAATTGTTGGGATACCACGGAGAAATCGGGGAAACTCCGGAGGAAAACTCCGTAGTGCCTGGACCACGGCCTTGCCCAATACAAGTAGTAAATCTGAGCACCGCCGGAAATCGAATCCCGGAGCCCAGTATTACAAACCCAGCGTTCTAACCGCTAGACCACCGTGGCGGTAGGTGGCTAATGGCGAGCTTTAACATCCTGCTAGAAGTCACTGTGTAACAACCTTTAAGTTATTGTATTAGCTGTTCACTAAAAGATCCTGGAATGTAACTGCTACCATATACGTAGTGTACGTACAACTCAACATTTCGTATGTGGCAAACAGTAAGGAGAAATCTTCAATAATTTGTTGACGTTGATATTCACTTACTGCAGATATAAGTCTGCCTCGCAAAACTAAGCACATTACACACAGAATGCCCAGACTCAAATATCTTTTGTGTGCATACTTCGTTAATCATTCACCAAAAGTATATTAAAAAGTAAAGTTTTTGTATTATAACATGATTTTACGGATATTCATGAAGCTTAATTTGAGCGAAGGCGATTTAAAATAAAATTATATTTCCTGAAAAGCCCCAATACCAAATTTAATTAAAATTCGTTACGTAGTTTCTGATGTTAAATGTACTCATAGAAGAACGAAAATTATCTCTGAGGCGAGGGTCATTGAGAGTGTTTGAGAAAATGTTGCTGATGAGAACCTGCAGACCTCAGATAAAAGCCCATGATGAAGAGTTTCATAATTTGTACCCTTCAGCTAATATCATGAGCGTGATGATGACAAGAGAAGGTCGTGTAACACGCATGGTTCACATCTATAATTACAATATTCTGATTAGAAAACCAGGAAAAAAGAGAGACCTAAACATAGATGGAAGGTTAATATTAAGACAGATTTTAAAACAAACAATCTTTGAGGTGTGGACCGAAGTAAACTGCCAAAGGTCACTGTCCAATGGCGGGTTTCTATGAACACAAAAATAAAACATCTGATTTTGTAAAAGGCAGGGAGTTTATAACAGCACAACTGATAATTTTTCAGGTAAGATACTGATGTGTGAACATCGATCAATAATATGCAGATTCCCGTTTCCAAGCTATTTGTACAGCTTTTGTTCATGACTACGTTATTTGTTTTAATGACAAAAACAAAGACAACGATACCGAAATTAATACAATCTCACGGATCTGACGAACTGGATAAATCAATAGCAAAACTTGTTTGGAACACGGCAGTCATGACAAACATTACACACATTCAACCACCGGTACTCGATTTTAATGAAACGTGAAGGGGGTTATGAATAATGATGAATCCTTTTAAAAATTTCAGTCATGCGTAAAAATGCAACGCAAAACGTAATATATACTGAGGGTATTTATAAAAACATCTTCGCCTAAAACAAAAGTCGAAAATGATTCCAGATTTCTTTAAATACGAAAGAACTATTTAGCACTACGATGCAATAAGCTCGACTGTTATTTGGACATGGCCATCGTCTTGCTTACTTGTTAAAAAAAGATATAACGTTTCGGAGACTGGATCTGTCACCGTCATCATATGAAGGTAGGAGAAATGGGTCCAATGATGAAGACTACCTTTGTGTACGGGACCCACCAGCGTAGGCACCCCCTCTCACTTGCCTTCAGTTTATGACGGAGACATTCAGTTTCCGAAACATTTTGTGTTTTTAACAAATAACCAAGACCTGAACAATGTCCAAAGTAACACACGATTGTCATAATTGCACAGTGCAAAATTCCTCTGATTCTCTCTTCAAAATCGAAACAAACCGTCTTTGTCTTTGTCCCAATCGACTATATAGGCACCTCTGCATTCACTTTTAAGTAAATAATGTTAAATAACCTTAATAAAAGTCAAATTAAAATTACAAAAATAAACACTGTATTCAACTGATGCATAAGATTTCATTCCTTGGTTGAGCTGTAGGCATAAAACACTCAATAGAAGTGATAGTGCGTGGCATGTTCTGTTCCAACCGACTTCCATTATTTTATGGTGTTCATTTGGGGCGGAGCAGTCGTGTTAACCGTGACATCCCGGCGAACCCTTTGAATAAAAAAAGTATTTCATCTTATTTTCGTGGTTCAGTGTTTCATCATGTAGCCGGTCGTTTCCTTTGACGGGTAATTCGCAGCGTCAGCTACGATGTGGCTGGTCACACACTGCGGTCCATCCCGGACAGTGACGTAGCTGGTGGGATATGTTGGGTTGTCGGGATTCTTACGTAGCTCAGTTAATCTGTAGGCATGGACTCAGTCTCATTTGGTGTCACAGCCAGTTCGTAACAGACCGATTAATCACTTTATTAAATTCAACACACCTCTCAAAAATCACTGCCACCTCCGTAAGCACGTCCGCCCCTCTTAAGCTCCCAAAAAGTGTCTCTCCTCACTTCAACATTGCTACAAAAAAAAATCTTAACCGTAAACACGCTTACGGTTGGGTGATTAAATTTCAAACTTTGCCCAAAAGTGAATGTAACATTAACTCCCATTGGTGTAGGTCCAGGTTCAGACCTAAGGACCTCACTTTTCACACCGAGGTTTAGAACGTCGCTCCCACACTCTTATTCTAGAAGGCATTGATTCCAAGGGACAAAGCCACTTAGGCTAAGAGCAGGTAATTTAGGTACAAAAGAATTCAAAGGCTCGTAAATCCCTGACAAGCTAAAGAGTAACAAGGGTACAACTTAGCTTACAATATACCAGGATATAAATTAAATACAAATGAATCACATAAACTAACTAAAGGATTGATGAGCGGTTACAATCATACACAATTTATCGTTCGTCACCTAGTACCAGCCAGACAGGTGTTGTTAGCCAGCCTGTTGAGGCTTACGAACAACCAAAGCAAGACACAAGTAGTCAAATGGGGTCCAGTCAGGCGAATGCGGTAAACATTCTGACACTTATATTTAGTTTAGGGTCAAATAACTGCTCAGTTAGGAGTGCTGAATGAGAAGGCGCAATTTCATTACACAAAATCAACTTGTCATGCCAAAGATTTTATTATTTTTGACAAATGCGCTGCATGACTTCGGCTGTTTTCTTGGCCGCGGGGCCTCTGGTCCTCCCCGGTGGTGAATTTAATTTTTATTTATAGATAAAACTCAAAATCTAAAGTCCCAGAAAATTTTAAATGTTTTCCCTCAAAAGGCTGGATTCTTTCACCAATCTTCTTGTAATATCTGAGTATATTTTTTTCTCCTCACCTCTTAACAAGCAAACCAAATACTGCGCCAATAAAGTATTTACTGCAAACAAAAAACTGAATCCCAACTTGTGTTTAAAGGAAACTACTAAATCGTTTAGTCATGAAGTACGACATGTGGGAACTCAATTACTGTACAAAATGTTACTCCGGTTATTTGTCAGACCTCATAGTTTTGTAACAGAGTGACTTGACCTGGAAGGGAATCTCTCTGATCGCAATCCTCTTCTGGTCATCGAATGACTCACTTTGTATCTATCTACCCTTACTGTGGACGTTTGTAAACTGGTGTTTACGGATGATTGCTCCACAGCAGACTGACGTACACTCTCCAGCAATAAGTAAATTTAATGAATTTTCTGTGGCTTGCTTAAGGAATACTTTGGAATAATAGGGTGTTCATAAAAAACCTTTACAACTTCAAGACTTGATACAAAATTAATGAGTCAAGATAACTCGATGGGGTTTATTGCTTGTTAAACAGCGTCTCTCAAAGTTTTATGCACATAAGTCAGTACACCTCTACATGTGCACTCTTAGTTAAACGTAGAAAATCAATCCGATACTCGGTTTCCCTCCATGTTCGTTGAAGAATCTCTGCAGTAATGGTTCCAATGGCTTCCACAATCCTTAGCTTCATTTCATCGATGTTGGGAACCTGTGTTCGGTACACAAGATCCCTAACATAACCCCCCTAAAAAAATCCACCGGGGTTATGTCGGGCGAACGAGGTGGCCACGGTATTGGACCATCTCTCCCAATCCACCTATCAGGAAACTGTTCGTTAAGGTAACCACGAACCGCCAACCCCCAGTGGGGTGGTGTTCCATCCTGCTGGAAGATGACATGTTGTTGAATGTCCTCCATTTGTGGGACAGCAAATTACGTCTGCATGTCGAGATACACATTAGCTGTGATTGTTTTTTCGGCGAAGAAGAATGGCCCAATTATTCGGTCACACTTGAGTCCGCACCATACGTTAACTTTCGGGCTATCGCGCACAAGTTCTCTGGCCGCATGGAGGTTCCCCATATCCCCATATCCTTACGTTGTGCCTGTTAAGTAACCCCGACACATGGAACGTTGCCTCGTCACTAAAGAGAACACGCTCAAGGAAGCCTTCCTCAGCGTCAATTCGAGCCAGAATTTCGACAGCAAATGCTGTGCGGCGTGGCCCGTCATCTGGCTCAATAGCTTGCACCACCTGCACTTTGAATGCGTACAGACTCAGATTCTTGTGCAGCATTTTGTGGACGGTCGAACGTGGCAACTCCAATTGTCTGGCGGCGGTGCGAATGAACTTTCCAGGGCTACGGACAAATGCACCACGCACACGTTCCATGTCCGCTACGCTTGTGCTTGGTCGGCCACTGCCTTTTTGCTGCAGAACACTGCCAGTCTCCATAAATTTCCTGTGCCACTCACGAATTGTGGGTCTTAATGGCGGTTCCCTTCCATATTTGGTCCTGAACTTGCGCTGCACCTGCGTATCTGATCTTGTCTCGATGAACCAGGATATACATTGTGCCTTCTCCTGTGGAGTAGCAATTTCCTGTAATGTTAGATGTCAGTCGACGTGCACACTTGCAATTAACAAACGTTATGTTATTAATACTAAACAAAATTCCCTTAAAAACTTTGAGAGATGTTGTTTAACATACAAAAAATATCATCCAGTTATCTTGTCTCATTATTTTTTTATTTAGTGTTGAAGTTGTAAAGGTTTTTTATGGACACCCAGTATCTTACAACAAACTACAGATTTTATCCATCCGACAGTTGTGATTATATTATTATGTGTGACCATTGGAGATCATGAAACGATCTTAAATAAGTCAAAAATAAATAAAAAAGTAGTAAAAAGACCAGTGTAATAAAGAAGACAGAGGACACGGGTTAGAATGAATGAAACCCGGTGGACTGTCGACGGCAGATACAGTATTTATACGGGTGTCCCGTAAGTTAGCGGACACCCGTATGAGTCAATGTCCTGATGACGGAGGCAGCAAGGATCTCTGAAACGTCGGTAAACTTCTACCAGACTACACGGCGCAACAACCCAGAAGACAGCCATCTTCAGACTCACCGCAATGAAAACCTCAAATTCTAACGTTTCCTTCATTATGTTTTCCGTATTTCGCCGAATAACAGAGTTCTCCTATGATCCAGGACTTACAGGACATTTTGTATATAAACATACCTCGATTTAAAGATCTTGAGATCGAGTGTTTTTGATTTCACTCGGAGGAATACTCCATATTTCTGTGGCACGTATTCACGTAAATAGAACATATTAGAGAACATTAAAAGTCCAAGAAAAATGTACAATCTGCTCAAGTAAGTTAGTTACATTCAACTTCCTCGAAGTCCTAAACTAAATTTGTAGATAAAAAACAGGACAAGGTCCCGCTGAACACGACACTCTCTGTATCTGAAATAAAACACCTTAAACCATCATCCTTTCTTATCTTAAGCCAAATTAATACATTTCAGAAGCAATGTTGGTCCGTAGCAGTATTATAGTCAATTGCCATTTACAATGTACGTAAATAAATGATAAATTGTATATTTATATCTTAAATACAATTATCGTGTCGTTACAATTTTATTTTATGCCCCTGAAAATCGGAATAATCAAATTTATCATATATTAACTTAAGTTTAATGACGAAACCCTAATTTTTAACAGAGCCTTCGAAAAACTAAATTCATTTCATTAGTTCTTGTGTTCCAATAATGAAATACCTGATAAATTGGAATATACACGAAGACGAGTACACGGATCAATGGCTATCATGCAGTAACGTATGTATAAATTCGAGGATTGTAACTCACATAACATGAACAAAGGACCAGTTTCCCGGCCAAGGTATTTGTGTATGGTAGTGTTCTTCTTATCGTGTTGTGTTGTGCTGTGTGTAGGAAAAGACTTTACAAGGGCCGATACACCATTCAAAATTTCTTCAGCGAATAAATTCTGAATCGAAACAAGCTATAATCCGTGACAATGGAAAAATAAAATGAAGAAAAGTAGTAATCAGTTCATCATCAAGAGATCTGTCTTTACCTATGTTTTGTCATAAAAATATTATATATTCCACATATTTTTGTCCACTAATAAATACGGCTTAAATTTCCCCACTGTAAAATTATACAACATTAATATTACAATACTTTTATTTTCCGTCGTTTCACAAGCTTATTGTTAAAATCACATAAAATTTCACATAAAATTGTTACATTTTTAAAATTGACGACATGTTTCGATATACAATTCTATCATCGTCAGGTCTATCAAAATTAAAATTAAAATCTGGTGTATCTGTTGCTCTGCTTATATTGATTTTGTTTTTACCCGTTTTTGACGGAAAATAAAATAAAACTATTGTATTGAGGAACACAAGCAGGATGCAATTAAGATATAAGCTGTACAATTGTCAAATAAATTGCATATATCAATTGTTAAATTTAAAACGTAAGGTATTGAAGTGCAATGCTAATATTAGGTTTAACAAATTATGTTTAAAGGAGAGAATAACACCGAAATATGTAAAAATAAAAATACAAGGAAATAATCCTAATATACAAATAATTCAACGAAAGGCAGAAACATTATATATAAAAGCAATTAATATTATTTTATTCATTCGACTGGCCGAATAACCGATTCACTGGATTCAAGCCAACTTTTCTGCACAAGTTATTTTAAAATATCTAAATAATAAAGAAACTCACCAAACGTCGAAACTGAGATGTCATGGTTTCGATTCCCGATTCTGACGCCGGTTCTGATGACTGGTTTCTACCAGCTTCTGTAAGCAAATAAAACCCGAAAGATCACTACGATGTTCACATGAGTCGCCTCTGGGCCACATGCTAAGCCACTTGAATCCAGAAGACACGTTTTAATATTATTCTCCATATATATATACACAATAAAAACAAAGCTGTCCAACTGTACGCCATGTAGGCGCTCGGGGGAGAATACTGCTCCAAAGAGGAAGACAAATGAAGCGCACAAGACGCATACTAGGAAATAACAGGAATATTTCTACATGTACTGTTTTTCTGTGGTACATCAGTCATATTCTGTACACGAAATCGCTGAATTGACTTCAGTTTCAACAGGAGGATTCACTCAAAACAAAAAAAATATGGAGAGACCTTACAATGTACTCTTACTTGAAGGTTTTGAGCATTCATGACTTACATTCGATTTGAATACATCAAAATCGGACCTACTCTCATTTTCGGCAGAATACGAGAACAATAAAAACATTTCCTGTCACAATTTAAATTGGTGTCACAAACTGTTTACCTACATCTATAACCCTAGGTTTAAAACGCGCGGAGCTGTGATGTTTAATTAAGCAGCAAGAACAACTTTTCCCTAAATTTAGGTTTTCTCCATTAGAACATGATGTTAGTGACATGCAAGAATCGTCCAGTGCTTGATTAATGCAGTACATCGACTTTTGTGTGTCAGTTAAAAGACAAGCGTGCCTGTTATTTTTTTTACGAAGTTTATTAAAATTCACGTAAAAGACTAATAGATTAGTAGAAAGCTATAAGTACTAATAAGAATTTATTAAAAATGTGCGCAATAAGCAATCAATTTATTTCACGAAGTTTATTTTAAAAAAACTGTGACGCAGATTGCTGAATTTAGTCAGTATCCCACTATTCTAACTTTAAAATAATTCTGTTACGCGCACTGAAGATATACAAAGTTCGTTCGTTGTTTTCTTCTGCGACAGTAACTTAAAAAACGCCCTCCGAGCCCATTTCGGTGGCAAATTCTAAGTATAAGACGACATAAAAAGATAAACTTACATTTACTTAGATATTCATTCCTTTATAACACGCAAGTTTCGCAAATCCTCATCTACATAAACCATTTTCTTTCCCGTGAGAAGTTTTCTTTAAAGATGTTTATATTTAAGTTTCTTGTGTTTGTTACGCTGTACGGTCTTCTCTCTTATCTTTACCATACCCCTCATTATACTTGCAAAAGCAGACATCTTCGCAAATAATAATTCGTACGTTTCATGAAACGAAAATAAATTTCATACAATACTTACGTTGTACAGCGATTTCTTCTTCATTTAAGGAATCGATATCATTTCACAGCTTCTGATTTAAGTAAACGACGTTCATACGGTATTTTCGCCCTAGTCGAAGGAAACATAACTCCACAAAAAATTCCTTCTTGAAGAGCTAATTGTATACTCAGCTAGACATTTTCCGGCTCTAATGGCTCCATAAGGTTCAATACCTTGTCTAAGTCTAGTTCTTTGTCAACGTAACCGCTGATATGATTCCATTATGTACGAAAAAGCCCATTCCTAACCAATCAGGAAACAAGTACCACAATCATAATATAAAGATAAAGCTAATAAATTCTTCTGAAACAAATTATTTTCTCCCGCATAGTGCACTGCTGTCTTCGAAATTAAATTTCCTCAGACAATACTTTCTTAAGGCTATTCATGATTGAAACCGGGCAAAAGAATGTTACGTAATTAAGAAGCTGTTCTAGGCTACACACACAATAAGATCAGCACCGTATGTAACATCATGTCTGTATCTAAGCATCTCATTACCAGTAAACAGAGTTATACTAAACTAAATAATAATCTAACACAAAATGCAGTCATTCTTGAAAAGCTGATAGCCGTTCAGCTGCACAATAAATTCCCTGTCTTTATGGGACCAGGAAGGCTCTGTATCGTGTTCATAATAGGGCATTACTGGCCTCACACCCTCATTCCCTACGTCTTTAAAACCAATTTTCATTATCATCCATATTCATCTAGGAATACCAAGTGATCTATTCTCTTCGGTTCTTACAGCTACATTTTGTATGCATTTATTTTCTATCCCACGTGCGCTGTATGCCCTGCCCATCTCATCCTCCGTGATATAGCCTGTATAAAAGTACTTGATGCAGAGTATTATATATTACGAAGCTCCTCATTCATTATTCTGTCACATATTCTCGATTCTGGGCATTGGAATAATTTGAGTGATGAGCTTCAATTTGCTTTTTATAATGACCAGAAAACGTTCATAAAATATCTACTTTGAAAGAAACGGTGTGTACTTTGAAAATATTCTGGGTGTGTTGTGATAATATAAATTAAAATGCCATGTCGGGAATCAAACTCGTTATATCCAATATTATAGATGGACAATAATACAGGCTATAATTAAGAAATAGTTACACTTTTAGCATCCACAATTTAATTGTTATCACTGCAACAAAACATCAAAATGTTTTCATGGTCTAGGAGCGTACAATTCTGGTCGACTAACAAGATTTGCGAGTTCGAATTCAGGTCGAAATATGCCTTTTGGAGGGGGGCGGGATTCTTTAAGCTAAACGTTCCACCAACTGCCTTCAAGAATTCATTATTTCAGAACTAATTCTGAAGAACGATAATATTAATGATTATACGTTACTTTCAGGAGCCTCTACTTCTTTCTACCGAATCAGGGGTTATGTCTGCCTTTCTTTTCCTTGAAACCTCTTGGTATCATAAAGAAAGGTAACAGAAGCATTACTATTGTCACAAGTTCTAATAAGGAATGAAAAGTTTCTTCTTTCTACAACAATAGTGTGACAGCTGGGTCGAATCTACAGAATTAATTATATTAGAGTAATACAAATCGTTAACAAAGGTTTTCATTTCTCAATGCAATAAAGAAACTACAATAACATGGATAAATAGCAAAATATATATTTCCCATAGCCTTAACTGTAATAGCAATCAACAAGCGATCAATAGTGACACTGTAAGCGATTATTGTATTTGTATTTGGCTGTCAGAAAGTAATGTTACCATGGCGAGAAAGGACTTGTTGATACGCCCTGGTGAGTAGGAGTGTTTACCCCACCCCCTCACCGGCCCGCAAATCTGCCTGCAGAACGTAGCGACGCGTCTGCGTCCTGACGCACCACGTGCTTGGTACTGACGCGCCGCTGCCATATAAAACAAGTGAGAGTGCTACTGGCTGCTAGCAGTTCGTCGCTTCCCGCGACATCTTCCATCTATCTCTAACTTTTTATTCTTCCTTTCAAGAACAACGTCTATACCAACACGGCGACAGCGTACGGACACCCGCAGCAGAAGGTTAGCCTGGCAAATAATTAATATGCAGTAAAAGAGTTGCAAACAATGTTTAAAGTTGCGAAAAGAAATTTATAATTTTAATTTTCTGTTAATTCATCTCTTCATCACGTAAAAGGCGTTCAGGATTACGATTTAGAACACAAATCTATATAAATTTATGTTCATGTAATTTAATTTTTTTTAATTGTAATTTAATTTAATAATTTTAATTTTTAACTAAAGTAACACAAGCATACGAAGCAGAACACAACACAGTTCTCTCAGAAAATGTTCTAAACTTGAACTAAAATTGTTTAAATATGAACACTATAAGTGGTACATAGTCTTTGTCAATGATTCATATTGTTTCTCACGACTATGATACAATTTCCCATATTGAGGTTCTATGTCGAATTTAGTCCGACATTTTTGAATATCTAAATAATTAAACTGAGTCTAGAGTGGTGCCGTAAGCTGAGAACAATTCTTAAAATATGCGATTTAGGAACATCGATTCTCTGTCAGTTAGGTTCAACGCTATTGCAGAGAGTTTTACGAAACAATAAACATAATAAATTATAAGCTAATTCATAATTTATTTATTTAACTTGGTTATACACACACCAGACATGTTGACCGTATGCCAGATTTTGGTCACAGCATGTGATACATACAATACACTTACATACATTTTCCGCCTTTAATATTGCCCACGGGTTCTCATTATATTGTATATATTATTTAATAATTTAAATCAAATGACTGCGGATACATTACTGAACTCTGAATGTAGTTTGACAGTAACGTACCCGTAATACGTAGCAATAATATTGTTTTGTAAAAACAAATAATTGCATATTGTATTATATGGTGCATTTACAATGCACATAGTCATCTAAGCACATACTTTTACTGTTTAATAAGGACAAGAATTTTGAATACTGGCCCCCATATTTTCTCATTATTAATGTAGTTTAATGTAGAATTGTTATGGTTTTAAACAATACATATAATAATATTTAACAGAGAAATGCATGTTTAACATACTGATATTGAAATTAACATATTAAGTGCTACCATGAGAATATTGTATCCTACGATATTAACAGTTTTAACATTTCTGTGTTGCCTCAGATCTTAATTTCAGTACCAGTATTGTGCATGGCACTTGTGTTGCAGCAAATTCCAGGCATAAATTATACTGGTTACATAATGTGGCGAGCGTAATTTTGCACTACATTTGCTATTAGATATGCCTTGTGGCATAACTGAAACTACGTAAAGGCGATTAGGTATACATGACTTATCATAGAAAATTAAATCTGTTGCAACCCTGACTACACGCATAGCAGGATCCAAAACAATCCTGTTTAAACGGCTACTCCTGGCTCACATTAGTTAATATGATAGTCACGTCAGTGTCTAATGCGTATTTAGTCCCATGCCATTAACAGGCATATCGTTTTCGAACAACAGTACGATATTGTCTCCGGCCTATTGTACTCAATGTTGATACTCGCATATTGTTACTGCCACATTTCTGCGATACAGGTTTAAGCGAAGTCATCTTATAATCAAACTTTGTTTTCATAAACTCCACACGAGGGAGTTCCATAAAACCTCGTGTCTATTTAACCCCACTGTCAGCATCTTAAAGTATATAGCATCGAATGATGGACAATTAATCGGAATGTATAAGTAAGTAAATGGTCGTGGCTCAAGGTACGATCACGTGATCTGGCTTCAGGAAAACCATGAAATACATAGGTCAGGATAGCCGGTCTCTGGGTCAAGATTTGAACCCGTAGTAGAAAACTCGGATGCGAAGTTCGATTTTCATGAAAGTTGTTTTAATTTAAGTATTTATTTAAGGCGGCAATACAGAACAGTAAATGTCTTGTAAATGAGTGCCACTTTGTTTCCGGTTATTATTAAACAGCGCATATTGAACGCGATAGATACTATCGCTTTAAATTTGCTGTGTTCATACGTACGTAGATGTAACTTGACACAAAATATCACACGTCTAACTTAACAGCGATTCATTTGGCGCTGTGTTGCGCCCATCCAACAAGTTATTACGTCCGCCAAATTCGTTGCGTTATTGCTACATAACCTCTCAGAATTTAACGTTTTTTGAACACTATCTGTAATAACTTAAGTTCATGCGTCTTTGTTAATTTTATATATTATTTTTCCCGTCTTCATTCACTAAACTTTATGATTTAAGAAATGAAACTGAAACAGGCAATAACATTTCCGTTAGCGCTGAGAAAAATATTCACGCTGTTATAAATTCAGTTTCGTAGATGACGTGACATTCAATTCTGTCAATATTTTAAGAGCAATGACGTTGCTCGGAATATAAACACACGATTCTCTGCAATTCAATATCTGTATTTTCTTTTACAAATAAATCTTCTGAATATATTTTTCCACCGGGTTTGCTGCTTTGTACTCAAGGGAAAGACTTTCAATGCGAACGCTGTTCCTTCGACGCTCAGCAAAATGTATTTAATTTAATTGCTCATTCCATATTTGAATAAAAAATACGTCCCGGGATTTTATAATCACATTTAACCAATGGTCATTACTAACAATAAAGCCTCCACTCTCTGCTAATTATCTGTTGTGTGAAAAAAGTGACTGAACTTGTAAAAATAAATGTGTGAGATTTACGAAATAAATCATCGATTGATGTCTTATCTCTCATCACTATTGTATTATCACTTATCATTTCAATTGTCACAATTCTGACATTACATAAGGACTCATTTTTATAACGGCACTTCCAGTATAAAAATGGCTTGATATGTCAAATGTTTCCGATTTTATGACACATGTTAGACCTACAGTAAGTTTGCTCTTTTCACCTCCATCATTTTCAAAATTGTTATTATTATGATACGTAAAAAACAGACGCAGTTTATTTCTCATATTCAGAAATCACGTACACACAACCGTTACACTAACAAGACTCTGAGTACCCGAGTTACAGAAATGCGTCTATTAAAATGCATCAAATAAATACATAAATGCCTAATCTATTTATTTCTCTGACCTGCAAAAATCATCGAGTAACAGCAGAAATACAATGGCGTAAAATAACTTCAACAGTATGGCTCAAGAAGCTGGTAGTAGCTCAGATTTTCAAGAAAGTTTCCACGTTTTATGAAACACCCCAGCTTATGCATTACTTTGGCCTAAAACAGATAATTTCAGTCCACAGCTTCACACGTTACTTCTTTAAGATTCATTTTAACGCTGTCCTCCCATTTACGTCTAGGTCTCCAAAGAAGTATATTATAGTCAGATTTTGAAAGTTTAAAAAATATTAAGCGATTGAACGAACCAATCGGGTAAGTTTGTGATCAGTAACAGAAATGACAATAATTATAAGAAGAACAACGATGATGATGATAGTAACTAGGTGCTGTATACAACTACACTACTTGCAGAAGAGCAGGAAACCAATGAGATTTACATTAAAGAAGACAAATACGGCTCCAGAACAATTGGGGTAAAAGAGATCCATTGTCTACTTACAATGACACATGGTTCAATTCCTGATGCATTTAGAGCGTTAAAACTCAATAAAACTTCAGTCTTAGTTTCGGCTTATTATTTATTGTAACCTTATTCAGAATATAAAACGTGTTTCTGAACAGTGTGCTGAGGAATATATTTGGAAATAAAAATAGAAGTCACAGAAAAATGAACAGAAACACAAAGAAGCATAAGGATAATCCGTACTTTTACCCAGCATTGGTCTATCAGGATGAACAAATTACACAGCATGCTGCGAGTGAAACATATAGCGCACATGAGGATGCAAAAAAAGGAAATATGGGACAGAGATGCAGGTGGGAGGGCATTACAAAATATGGCGAACAGGGTCTCATGAAAAACGGTAAAGTTCTTAGGCCACGCGGTCACTGTAATATAAAAGTCACAAAGTTTGTTATTATTGAAACAAATGGCATTGTATATCAATTTAATGTGTACAATTAAAATAATGGAAATTTTTAAATAACGCAGATGGCATAGTATTTAGTTTACTAAGGATGAATGACAAAAATACTGGAACCTTACTTTTTCATAACGCTAAAAGTGCCGCTCGTTTTTCTCCGTCTTCATTCAGTGTCGTGGTGTTTTCAAGTCGTGTAATAAAACACAATCCCAACACAGTGCTCTTATTACCAACTCTGACAGTACCGACGACAAGAATAATCAGGATTTTAATTATATGAGAAGAAATTTAATACTTTCTGTTTTATCTCCCTTTTATTTTTTAACTTTTCACATTTTATGGGGCAAATGAATAAAAATACACATTCTTGTTCTTTTTAACTTTCATGCCCGGTTTAAGATTTAGATACTATAGTTATCTCGCACATATTTCTGAATATCCTGTATTTATCATTATAAATTTAAGGATGTATCCTATTATTCAGACGGAAACATGTTCAATAAAAATATATATTAGCCTCAAACATTTTTCGATCTACGCATTTATAAGACGAACAGTGAAGAAAAGAACAAAGAAACTGCACCTGATTGAAATCGATGACACTTTTCGGAGTTTTATATTTCTACACTTTACCTGACGGTCCTTCATATGTGTACTGAGTTTCACAATTCCATATCAAAGTCACTGAAAATGACGAATGGACACTTGCCAAGTATTACATATAAGATTATATTATTATTAGTGTGGTAAATTTGGAGTGTCCAGAAACGTTCTTTGGACTCGAATACGAACACTATATTGTGGACATCGTTTTACACTTAAAATAAACACTGCATTTAAGCTAGATGTATTTTAACGTACCCACTTTTCGGCAGATGTTCTTCTGATTAAGTACATTAATATGAATAACATTTTTGCATGTTACTCTTAACAAATATTTATATCAATAAATATTGTAACTGGTTACAAACTACATGACCGTGGTTTAATTCCTGGCACCTTAGTGTCCAGACCGGTTCTAGGACTCATGCAGCCTACAATCCAACTTTGTCGGGGGAATTTTCACAGGGATAAAGCAGCCGGAGTATGAAGTTACGTAAAGCAGGACCCTACATCCCATTCGTTTCTTACTGCTGGGATTAAAATAAATGTAGCTATTCCTCCACTACATCTCTTCATGCTGCGGTGATTAGACAGAGAGATAAATCTTCCGATACCTTAGGTTTGATCAAATATACGCGTAGCCTTGCTTAATTCATAGAATATTTGTCAAATCATACACAACCTTTTCTTCAATTGGCATGTCGGTAGGTTTCGTATTTAAAGAAAAGAAATCAAGAAAGAATGCCATAACATTAACGAAAGGCCGCATGCACTTTTAATTACATATTTTACACAAACGGAAAATGCACTTAAAACGGGGAACTGGTAAAAGTAAAATCCGCGCGCCTGAGGGTAAGCAAATATCAAGCGATGTGTCGAATACGCCTACGTGAGACTACTGAACTATACGCAATATGGAGAATGCAGATTACAATGTTATTCCCGACTTTATTTGCCGAACCCTCAATGATCCTTCGGTTGCCTTGTGGGAGGGGAGGAAGGCTTTTGAACGCCTACCTCAAAAATACGATATCATGATGAAACAAATTTTTTGCTTGAAACAGATGATATACCGACCTTAACTCAATACTAACCCACAAAATATTATTTCCTTTGCATGTGATACTTAGCAAACGTTACTTTTTTTGTCTGGACATCGACTACAGCAGTATTTTTGCTGAAATATAAAATCTGACAACTAAGATATTGAGCGTTGAATTGGAAGGATGTATCACATACACAGGATTTTTATATTTTACGATGTAATTTGCGCAGATTTTCATTGTAAAGACTTTGACATTCTTTGAGAGTGTGCTGTTTGCTTACTCTGTACATCCAGAGTGGTAGCGAATAAAACTAAGGAACGAACGAGATTCACAGCAACAGTAAACAGAATGATGGGGCCAATGACATGAAGATCCCTAAAACGTGCAAAAACGTCACGGAAAAGCCTATACCGCCAAATGTCTGTCAATATATACGGGGCAAAGCAATAATTATAACCCTTCTGTGCATATTTCAACTAGTTCCGAAATACAACCTTCCTCTTTAGCATCGTAATCAAGTTTTAATTGTTACTGCACCAAAGACGAGAAAGAAAACTCATTCTTCTTCATGATAAGTGCATAAAATTTACAAGCAGAAGAATAAAAAACTATAAATATAAACGTTTTAACAAAACCTTTGTAAAATTTCTATCCTCTCTTACTTAGATTTTATTTTCATATGTACTATTCACCAAATAATATTAAGGTGATCAAATTAAGGTGAAGAGACGTATAGCATACACGAGGGAGATGAGAAATAGACACAAAATTTTAGTTGGAAAACCTGAAGAGATCACTGGAAGACTTAGGCGTAGATGGGAGAATAATATTAAAAAGAATATTAAACAAACAGGATGTGATGATGTGGTATGAACTTATCTGACTCAAGAAATGTTCCAGTGGCCGGAACTTATAAACACGGTATTTAAAATTCTGATTTCATAAAATGTGAGGAATGTATTCAGAAACTAAGCGACTACAAAATTTTTAAAAAGAACTTTACTCTACGGAACTGAAGTTCAAAGTTTTGATTTTGATTTGTGTGTTGATAGTCACGAACAACCAGTTCTACTATGGCCTTTACAAACCCATTAACCGGGCATTTACGGATGTCTTGTGGTAAGATCTCTTTTCAATAAAACCTCGGGCAAAAAGCTGTGTCAACTGAGGTCAAAATCTCAACGTTTCAGAGACAATCTCCGCCTCCATCATCAGGCTTATTGCCCCAGAAGATTTTATTGAGTTCAGTCGCCGTTAAAGCTTCAAATCTTGTATCTCTTACCAAGCTTAAAAATCGGACCAGTTCGGTTTTTCGGTTGGTGTAGAATGGCTGGAGCAGAAAGCTTCCTCTGCTATTAATTTAACACCAGTATCAAAGCTGTCACGCAAATTGGCATTTGTGGCTTGAACAGCACTAATTAATAACATTATAATCAATCATAGAGGCACGATACTGACTTTCTAAAATCCCAGCTTCACTGTCCTGCAATGAGAAGCGCCTTTACTTCACTTAACACCGCCACCGCCTAGCAAGCGTGTTGGAGAAGTTGCCGAATGTCACGGCGCTATGCTTTATGTAATACGGTTTGCTGCCGGATGCAACATGTACCTACGTTACACACCACAAACAAGTGGACTAGCCTTTCTTATTACTGCAGTATCGCCTGGTGGCCTTGATCCATTACTTGCTGCTACACGTCTTTAAGCAGATCTGCAATTCTTTGCTAGTACAAGCAAAAGCTATTATGAGAGAGACACAACTATCATTTCATTTGCTAAAGTGCTTCATTTACTGCTAAAAATAATTAGTAAAAGCTGTTTCAAAAACAAAACACAACTCTGTATTTTATTTTCCTCTTATCGTTAGAATAAACCACAGCCCTTCTCAAGAAGCTGACGGTCAATCAGCTGGCCAAGACAAACTCGTCTTTTTTGGAACCTGCAGGTTCAGTACCGTGTTGACAATAAACTGCCACAGAATCACATCCCGAGTTAACTGAACCCAGTACACACCCTATTTATTCACTTTCTGTGTTTCTTTTCCTTCCATCTGCTCCTAAGTCTCCCATGTGACGTTTTCCCTTCAGATTTTCCGACTGAAATTCCGTATCAATTTCTCATAGCCCACATCCGTGCTGCATGTGCTGCCACCTTTCAGTCCTTGATTTAATCAACATAATAATAATAAGAGAAGGATGCCAATTACGAAACTCCTCAGCATGTAATTTATAATTTTCTTCAGCTTCTGACTAGTTCTTCTGTGTTAGCTACTGGAATTATAAACAACTTAATAATTCCATTGTTGGTCTAGTGTTTCTCAATTGAATAAATATCTCAATAGCAGGGGCTTACATTCCGCGAGTGGTGTACCCATATTGAGGAGCTTGCACCGAACGCAATTTCGTCTAAAATGGCGTCTGTCCCCGCCTTCACCGCCGCCTATATAATCTTTCAAGCACTCTAGGAAGCGCCCCACAACACAATCATAAGAAAGGATCATTAACACTAATGCGCTCCATGGCTTTACTCTCTCGGGACTTCGAAGTTCAAGCAGCGACCCACTAAACACAAATAGTCGCAAGAGATTGATCTTTCTCGGTTCAATGACCATAACCAAAAGTCACCAGGCACCTGAATGATCACGGCCAATCATTCTACCTGAATGACTAAACATGCAACTCAGTAACTGATAAAGCATATAATTAATTATTAACTAAACAAAAAACTAACGTAATAGTAACAATATAAATATTTTACTGGATAACTAATGAACTACTTAATTATTTCAATAACTCAATCACTAATCGCATAACTAGACAATTAACTAATGAATTAGCTAAGTAACCGAGTAAGTAATAAAGTTACTACATGAATACGTGTGCCTATAGGAGAGGGAAATTATTTCAAATGTAAATTCTAAATCGGAAAAAGGTAGGACCTACTCCCTGGTAGGTGAAGATTAACTATGTGACTTAGAACTTAATAACAAATTATGCAGGTAACAGTCTAGGTGTTACCAATTACTCATCTACGTAAATAATTTGATTGATGAACTAACTGTTCGAGTAAATAAGTGGCTAAAGTAATAACTACAACCAAACAACAAATTACGTAGGTCTAAATAAAAAAATATATAACTAATTACATAAATAAAAAACTAATAAACTCACCAATCTAATAATAAATATAGTGTAATATGAAAAATAGAATGCTGATCTCAGAAAATAAATAAATGTGTGAGGTGGGAGTGACACTAGCGCAAATTAATACAGAAACCTAAAATGATGTAACATCACGTGAAAGTATGTTGCTTCTGTTAAGACCGTTTCTTAATAAAGTACAACATGGCGGCTGTATGAAATGTATATTTCGCTTTCGTTTTGTCGGCGGTAACTAATGAGACAATAGATCTAGGAATTTTAAATGTGGTTGAGGAGACAGATCTTAAGACGCCCACAAATTCGATATGAAATACTGTGTGTAAAGCGACAATTAAAAACAAGGCGACTATACGAACCCCTGACGTTATACCCGACAAATTCCACGTAGTCTACACAAAATGTTTCGATCCTTGCACTCGAGTATTATACTCAATTATTCAATTGTTCATTAGACGCCATGACTTGAAACTGACATCTGCTGTCCATTATCGTTAAGGCAGCTAAACAAAATCAATGCAAATGGCTTATTTCAATGCATTAGAACATGTGTTGGCGCAATTCTGCATTATGCACACCCTCTCATAACGTAAATTACCGTGCATCGACTGCCGATTTTTAACGCTCTAAAAGACGAAAATGTCCATGCTCAATTCTCCTTTTCGACTCACTTTGCTTCTTAATTTGATCCCAATATATTCAGAAAAAGTTTGAACACTTTATACGAAATCTGAACTTCTGAAAGTTGAAGATTCTATAGTCTTCATTTGTTAGCATTTAAAATTCTTTCTACTTAATTTCACTACACATTACAATGTAAGTAGACTAGTCTACAGAAAGAAACATCTTGAAGAACATAAACATATGTTATTGACGCCGCCTCTGAATTAAGGCAATGCCAATGTCGTCCCTGATTCTATGCAGCACGCCATGAAGACGCATGCGGAGTGGAGGTAGGGCTCCACACTAGATAGAGGCGAGTGACCAGCTTCAAGCCCCGGCCATTTTACACCCGGGAAAATAAGCCCGTGGTATCTACTGGTTACAAAATTGTATGGGCGTAAGAGTCGGTCTGGATGCAGAAGGTTAGAGAAAAATTGTTGCCCCTGCCGACAACCGAACCCCTTTCCTCTAGCCCATAAGACACTATACTAAGTTACCACGATTCCTCTGTGAATTGCAGAGTATGAGAATAAACCTTGAAGATCGCGGAGGAAAGGTGCAATGACCTAATTTAGGCGGCTAATCTAACATTTTCCTTCAGATAGAAAGTAAAAGCATAAGGCCTTGTAATGATATTCGGCCTCAGTCCCATCCCGGAATCAAACCCGGGACCTTCACAAGACGAACCGTTACGTTAGGTAAATATATTAAAATTATATAGTTTACAAATATTTACCATGTCTTATTTTTTCAATAGGCTGTGTACTGCATTAAGATAAACTTGCAGTTCCACTCACCCGTGTCATTGACTTACGATTGATTTACTACACGCGTCATTCAGGGACACGTATTTACAGAAATATAGAGTATCGATGTGTCTATTTTAAGGGTGGAAAATCTTCAAGCGTGCATCACGCATTAGTGATCAAGGAACGTGTCGAACTCCATGTTCATGCCAACAAGTGAATACATTTTTAAAAAAAAAAATTAAAATTCCCGGTATTAAAACATCATTGTTTCTTCACATAAGGTAATACACATAAACACTAAATAACCATTCAACCAACCACCTCCATGGAGCAGAGTCATTGTTGAGAAGCTGATAGTCACTTGACGAATCGAGAAGATCCCTGCTTTTTATGGAACACAAAGGCTCTGAACTCCTAACAGACTACCACCGATCATACCTGAGACAGAAAAATCCAATCTACATCCGCGCGCCCTATTTATGTAAGATTCATTTTAATATCATAATTTACGATCGGAGCTTCGGTCTCCTAGGTGGTTATTTCTTTCAGATTTTCTTCCTAAAATTTATATGAATTTCATATCACCCAATTCGTGCTACATTCTTCGTCTATCTCACCCTCCTTGATACTATCACCTTACAGCCTCAGTAAAAAATCTAAATTTGAAAACTCCACGGTGTTCAATTTTTTCCACTGTCCTAATTTATGGGGTCCGCAGTGGCCACGCGGTCTGAGGCGTGGGTCTTGTGCCGCTTGGTCACTGGGACCATGGGTTCGAATACCACTTAAGCCATGGATGTTTGTCCGCGTCTTTCTGTGTTGTGCTGTCCTGTATACAGGTAGAGGTCTTGCGACGGGCCGATCCCTCGCCCAGGGAGTCCTACCGAATGTCTATAGAACAAGCAAACGACAAGTTGGGACCCGCAGTGCTCAGGCACTTGAACAACGGGTCGTTCCCAGTATCCCTAATTTATGTCTGCTACTCTTCGCCAACAAATTCAACATCATAGAAATGTGCATGCTGGCCTATAACGCTGTTTCGTTTACTCTCATTAACATTTTATGTTTTATCTTTATTAGTTACATAATTCAGCCCTGATTAAAACACGTTTCTCTTAGAAAATTTTGCTGGTACCAGGGTAAAGTCGTATAAGTATAGAAATTACAAAACTATGATTCCTTTTCACAGCATTATTTCATGTTATTTGTAATTCAGCACAAGTTTAACTTCAGAATTCACGATGCCCATAAATTCTACGGCAATATTTTTTCATATTTTTAATACATCAATAAACATAAACTTCACCCTGAACCGGTAGTTTCAAATCACGTAAGTAATAACCCCCGGCTAACATGTAACTATAGCTATTATAACTTGCTTTAATTTTTTAAGAACTCTTTGTATACGCCATGAAGCCATTTATTACATTATGTTCACCTAAATTAACCCAGTACGTGAAATAAAAATGCTCACATTTTGATACAAGACAAAATTTCTTTACAGCGTCAACACCTTCACACAAGAAATTCACAGTTCATACCACTTTAAAATTGGTCACATGTTCCGTCATGAAAGTAAAGATAATTTGAAGGAAGTTAATATTAAAGACAACAGGATGCTACATTACAGAACTGAAAGTCTAGCAAATAACTTGAACATTTATAAGACAATGAGCAACAACAGATACAATTTCGTAGAAAACAAGAAATTAATGCCTATGAAATTATGTAATTTGGATGATACTCTACCATAATTTTAATTATATTTTGTGGTTATTACTCAGAATAGACCACTCTTTACGAAATTATATCAATACATTTTCAGGTATAATTATTCGATGTTACAGAGAACGGTATTACAGCAGTAGTTAATTTGCTCTCGACTATAACGGTTCTGTTCACATATTCCTTAAATCCGCGCCAGTGAAACAAACCTCGTATCGATCTCTGTACTACAGACATTTATTTTCATATTAAAGTGTAAACAATGCCTCAGATAAGTAACTGCGAACGGCGATGTCAGGTTAAAGATAAAATATAGAAACGTCAATAGCTGGAAATGATTATATGGATAAAATGCGACTCGATAAAGCTCTGTTAGGTGAAGTCAAGGAAGTAAATTTGTAAGTACACTCAGAGGAAACTAAGTGCATGTCCATGTGTCGTTACCAGACTACACGACAAAATTATTACACAAAGGTAGCTAATAAGTCTTTTGAAAATGTGCCAAGATAACAAATACTAGTGAACCACGGTCATCGTGTCTGACATTTCCACACTTTTGTACTGACAAACGTAAGCGATCAGTGGTTCTAGAAGCGAAAAATACACTAGTGGTGGCGGAAATATAAGCGTTTTATTCCTCAACAAATAATCCAAAAACAAAAACGCAACTAACATTCAAATAAATTATATTTATTACGCGTCAGATCTTTGGAAACCAAACCAAAAATTAAAAAGGCAGTTTTGAGAAACTGAATTCCATACTTTCTCACTAGACTTTGTCCCGACGTACAATTAGGTTCAGACATGGATTTTAGTCTAGTGAAGCATAGTAGTTCAGACAAAATACGGCCTTCATTTCAATATTCAATACTATTATAATTTCACTATATTTAATGATGTGGGTAGAAGTGACCACTTGAATCAATGTAGCACTGAACAACACGATCACTTACGGCAAAAAGTTGAAAATTCATACATACCTCTACGTATTGGTTTATCATCGAGTAAAATTATACAGTTGTTGCATGTTTAATACTCTGTATTACCACAGTTTCCGTCTCGTGTTCAAATGCCAGAAAAAACTCAGGTCATACAAAAGAGACTAGACAGGATAGAGTCAGTAATGAAGATGTCTGAAAACCTAAAAAAGTTTATAAAAAGTAACCTACATTGAACAGCTACTGTGTTTATCGGAAATTGTTTCTGCTCCAGAAAATAGTCATGTATCTTCAATGGATATAATATCGATACGTTTAACGTAAGGGTTATAAAAAGATGATGATAGCAAGAAAATAGTGGCTCTTAACGCAACTTTAGTCACTAATGACAAATGTAAAACGAGAAATGAAGGTTCTTTGTAACCATGCGTAGGCCTGTAATTGGAATGGAGAAACTTTCCACACATCTGTTCCCCTTTATCAAATAATAGTCCGTACGCAAGGGGACACTTTTTCTCATTTCATTTTAGCTACTTTTCATATAAAGCAGACCTGAATTAATAACAATACTTCTCATCAAACATGCAAAACTTTCCTTACGTGTTAATAAGTCAT
>NW_019059608.1:713802-761350 GCF_000696155.1 Zootermopsis nevadensis
TCGATTTCAGTATTTGAATAAGACAGACTTCACGTTTCCTACACTGAAAAATATTCCGAAGTTTCATGTCAGTCGCTTTGGAAGAACAGAGCTATGCTTCGAAGACTACAGAGAATTGTTTCAATATCAGAATCTGAAGTTACACAATACTTTCCAATAAAACTACAAAACAAATGTCTGAATTCTTTACTGTTCACATTGAATAAAACTTACTTTAGGCTTACTCTGTAACGGAGAAATCTATTGAAATTTACATTTTATATCACAATCAAAATTAAAATGCAGTGTAAAAATTCAAGATTCCTTATAAAACTTTCATGTTAATTGGCCTCTTATACTGGTTTAAGAAATGGTATTATCAAGACAATGGCCGGTTATCTTCTGCAATAACTCTTTCTATGATGTTTATCTTTAAATGTAAACTAAGTTTACATATTATTTTATTCAGAATGTTAACAGTGCTTATATAAAGTTAAATTATCCAAACTGTATTTACTTCGTTCAAAATATATTGTATTAGTAGAAACAGAATCCGATATAAGCCGAAAAAACCCTTTTCCTTCAGAAAGTTTAGTTAATTATGTGTGGTTTATTTACCGACATTGTAAGTAGCTCGGACCTCGTAGCGTCAAACGATAAGATGATTAAAGAATAGTGAACTGGAAAAGTAGTCGCCTCCCAGTATTTGCCTAGAGGAACTGAGGAAAACCACGAAATTTTCAGTCAGGACAGCTAGGTTCCTGGCATAGACTTTAACCCGGGACTTCCTGAAAGCGAAGTTCTGAGATTAGTGGTGCATGCCCTGTGAGTGTTTGTAAATTCGGCAGAAACTAAGATACAGGCTATTTTCGTGCACATTCTTACCCAATTATGGGAAAGAAACTTTTATAACTGCTGTCTGCCCGCTAAGGTCTCCAAATAATAAGACTCAAAGTACTAAATATTTATTACATTTTTACAAAAAAATGCTTGGTAAGCTTAAAGCTGATAGTTGCTGAAATAGTTTTTCTCCTTATTATCAAAACTTCCGTTAATTAAACCTTAGATTAATTAACTACGCCTTTTCAACTGTACAGGTTACAAGAATTTGAAAGGCAGGAAGGTTATGAATATTGAATTACTAGAAATGCCGTTGAAGGAAGTGTCATGTGTTAGCTGCAATCACGGCATGGGTTTGAAGGATTAAGGGACCTAAAAATACCGCGAGAAAGACGACAGAACATGAACATCAACACAGTTTCAACACCTGTAATTTCTTTAGTTCTGGTGTCATCACTGTACCTCGACGTGGTATATTAAAACCTATCTACCGCGTATTTTATCCTACAACCTGGCAGTGAATGACTTTCGATGGAATATGGGTGAGAATTATGACAATGGTTAATGCCGGAGTAATTATAAACAAAACAAATGACCAATGAGTAGAGGCAAATTTTCTTGTCCTTATCCACTGCAAATTTTCCGCGAGTTTTCTCAGTTAATGGAAAGCTTCAAAACCGTAGGCCTACTTTCAGCTAAAAATGATTATGGTAATGAAATCATTGAGTGACAGACTAAAGGGACATGCAACATACACCAATAAAAGCAAATGTATACACATAATACAGCAGCCGCTTATCAGTCAGTTCTCACAGCTGCCAACTGTACCACGAAGTTAACGGTGGCCATTTTCAACACCTACACGAGATTCGTTAATTCATTAAGTAACAATGCTGACGTATGTAAAGCTCTGGTTTATTAAAATGTCTTTATTTCATTCACTGAATGTGTGTATACATGTTTCGGGCACTCTGTATATACAGTTTTAGTTGGGAGAAGTAAGTCTACATGGGAGCTTAATATTAAAGAGAGTTTTAAAGAAATAGGATGTGAGGTTGAGAACAGATCGGCGATAATTAATAAAATTTTAATTGTATTGTAAGTAATTTGGCAAACTGTTAAGGCTAGAAAATTAGGATTTGAAGTTCTCATGGCGGTGATTACGAGATGGCTGTCTTCTTGGTTGTAGCGTCATGAAGTCGTGTGTACGGCGCTAAAACCCAGAAGGCAACCATCTTCTATCTAGAAAAGCCATTTTCAGCGTATCTTGCACTTAGCAAGAAACGCGGAAGATCACGTTCGCTAGGTTTAACTTTCATTTGCAGTCATAGGACCTACTGTTTGTTACATTTCATTTCATGAGGGTAGTTACAGTTAAAAACATCTCTCAAAAATAAATAGTCCAGCAGGGTATATAACTACCATGAAGTCATTATCGCATTTTAATTGGTTTATTAATGGATGAGAGGTTGGAAATTGCTCATGAAAGATGCATAGTCTGAAATCAAAACTCTGGAATATACAAAATATTGCTAATGTTAATGCCACAGAAGATAATTTCCCCATGTAACAGGACTAGGTGCACATCATGATAGGAATGTTATCCTCAGTAAATTTACTCGTTATTACGCTTTATTAAGAATATAAATCACCGTTTAAAAAAACACTATATTTGAAAGTTTAACCTATAAAATGCAGATAATATTTTATGTTGTTGCGAGTTTTCAGGCTATATCAAATTGAACTTCGTTTTACTGTTGATTTATTTAAGAGAATATACACAGACATGGTCTGAAAAAGATGTGTAAACATATCTCAAAGACCGACTGCAATCTGCTGGACTTTGAGTAAAACGCATCACCCTTTCTGCGGTTCTGGTTTTTTAAAGTGCGTTTTAAACGGAGCATAATGTTCGGGATGAAAGACAAACACGCAAATTTACGGAGTGCTAATTATTTTCATTATATGTTTTTTAATTTGAATCCAAGACAGCTATTTGTGTGGTGAATATGTTTGAGTTTAATTTAATTTCAGTACAAGTTTATTAAGACAAAGCACATTTTACGTAGGCATTTTAGTTACTAACTAGATCTATAAAATATATCTCTGTGTTTACAGTCTATTAATTTAGCATAAATTTTTCTGGTAATAAAGTTTTCTAAAAGTTCTTTGTATTAAAGTCTCCTGTTCTGGCTGATATAACTTAAGGAGCCATATCCGCATGTCATAATGTCACATTCTGTTCCGACCCTAAATTACAAATACCACATTCTACCCTGTAATTCTACTCCCTGCGAAGAGTTCAGAATCAATTTAAACCTAATTAATGCCTTGCGAAACCAACATATTAAAGTCTACGTAACTGAACTTGTATTTTATGAGCAGAACTTGCGCACACGAAATTCAAAAAAAGAATAATCTAATGATGCTGTACCACGAAACAAAGTAGTTTTGTGGGAGACTTTCGTACTTCGGCAGTCATTCCAAACCGAAAGAACCTTTTTTCAGATTATTTGAGAATGTGAAGCCCTGAGCAAAACGAAGGAAATTACGCGCAATTCCAAACAAGAGAACACGAAACCGGCAGAAGGTGCCGGTTTATATGTAAATACTAGCAGAGTATCGACAGTATTACTGCGAGAAAATTTGACGATTTCCCGCATTTCTTACTAATCTTTCTTACTCTAAAGCTTATCATATGCCTGAAAATTCAATACGTATCACTGAATATCAAAGGAAAATTTCTATTCTGTAGCCAAACATCTTCACCAAGACTTCAATCCAGGACAGTTTTCGAGTTTATGGCCTTTGATTTTGTAATCTCCTCGCAAAAACAAACTTTGGCCTCGGCACCATTCATCTATAGTACTTGGTTTCCGAGATACAGAAACCACATTCAACAGGACTCGGAAACAGGACAATAGCTTTTATGGGTTCTAGTCTTCGTTTCAGTAATCTCCTCTTCGAAATACGGTCTTGGCATCGTTCTTCTATCGCTACCGAGAAGTCTAAAATAAATTTAACTTAACTCTAGATGGAAAGAAGTTACTGAACTAAAATTACACCAACAAGTTACATATTTGTTGAATTTCTTAATTTTTGTTCTGTGGTTTACCTCTGGCCGATTCAGTATTGGCCATCACAATGGCCATAATTTGTTTGATGACACTCAATGACATCGCCCTGGTGATGGAGCACCTCTAAAAAGTCAGTCAATTTCTACGATATTACACGGCGCATCATCCCAAAGGCAGTCAAACTTCAACTTTCCTGCGGCTTACAAGGTTATCGCCATACTGAAATTGCCATTCTTCCACAAATTTCACTATCGATCACACTACTAACACACGAATCGGTTCACTGTTCGTTGTTCTTGACGTATTATATTATCAATAGAGGAGCTACGTTACACATGCCAGTACTTTCACTACTTCCCGAAAAGACAATTTCTGTGTTGAAGAAAACTGTCTTTTAAACTGTAGCACCGTGTAGTCTGGTAGACTTTACCAACGTTTCAGGCTGCTTCCACCTGCTGCCCTGATGACGCAGGCAGAAAGGACCTCAGATTCGTTGGTAAACTTCTACCAGACTACACGGCGCTCCAACCCAGAAGACAGCCATCTTCATTCTCGTCGCCATGAAAACCTCAGGTCCTAGAAAGATCTATACTGTTCATAACAACTTTATAAATTCTGATAATATATAATCTTTAAGGTAAACTACAACTGAAACTTTCTGCCAGCTTGACTAGTTCATGCTGTCAATGCATGATTTAGCAACTGTTTCTTGAAATATGTTTATAATGATGCAGTAAGTTGTTATATAAACAATTACACGACACAGGATATTTATAGGAAAACTTATAAACCATGAGATGGGATAGAAATTACCTGCTCTTAAGGAAATCAAATATTTAATACCATGTTCAAAAGAATACGGCATTGATCTGAACCTTGAGATGGTTCAACCTAGTCCACACAGATCACTTTACCTGAAATACATTTTGGCATTAACTTCCCCTGTATGCTACGTCTCTTGACTCGATGTTTTCAGGGTCCATCTGTTTATACATTTGTCGTGTTCACCATGCCTGTCACATTTCTGTCACTCTCGCCCATTCTAATATTAGCGAAGAATACAAACACAGTAGACCCCCGGTTATCCGCGGCCGGATCAACCGGGGTCTATCTGTTTAAACGAGAATTAAAAATTAATTTATAAAATCTGTTATAAAAGTTAAAACGTTTAAAAAGAAAGTAATATGTAAATATGCTAATAACATATGTAACGTATTAGCATGAATCAATGGTTGCTAAACCCGAAGTTTACGACAAAAGAATGTTAGTACCATCCATCGGAATCCGGCATACGTTTGTTTATTAACACTGTTAGCAATTTATCGACTGTGTTAAATTGTATTCAAGATATTTTCTGTTGTTATTAAATCTTCAAAAATTCAACTAATGTATTTATGTGAATAAACTTAAGTATTTGTCACATATGAGTGTTCTTCTTTCATTATTATGGATTATCGGGGGGGGGGGGGGGGTTTCGATTACCAGGGAAATATATTTCCAATCAACTCAGATAATCGGGAGTCTATTGTATGTAGTTCCTCATCATGTAATTTCTTCCCCAGAGGCTATCACATTTTCTACGTTTTTGGGTTATCTCTATAAAACAAAATTTCTCTGCACTGCAGTGAGACATCGACATACATGAGTACGTAATTTCTGTCTGCTTCATACAGCTAAATAAAACGGGCCGCCTTTTTATTCTAAAGTCCTTGCATCTAATCCATATAAGTTGTTATACCAAGCGGAACGGAGACACTTTATCGCTAGATATGTACAGTACAAAAGCATTCTCTTTGAGCGTGTTTGTTCCTTTTTCCTGCAGTAATAAATGTATACTTTCAACGTTATGAACGAACAAGAGCAAACGCCCGAAGATAGAACTGCTATTACTTTTAGTGTTACTTAACATATATATTCGGTTAAAAGTAGGAGGAACGCAGTTTCTTTGTTACAGCTGTCGCACAGACTCCGTGTTCCAATTCGTACTTTGAAAAACATTCTGGACAAAAATACATGAAGACGCCGTCATTTCGTACGGCGAGTTTGGGACGTCTTTCAGACGCTCAGGCGTCGCTTTGTTGCGGCCGTGTTAACCCTCTGGCTCTACTCCAAGAACACACATTGAAATCAGGACCGCAGTTCATTTGTTTTGTTCTGCGCTGAACAATTTATTTGGACTGCAGATCTTCCTACAGTCTTAAGAGAACGAGTTACTCGAACAAAATATAATTACTTATAATTATTTTTAACATATAAAATAAAAATAGTAAGAAATTGTCAAAACTACATAATGGACAAATTCATAATTTGTTCTAAGTGTTTAGATGAACAAAGCTACAGAACATAAGCAATTCTGAAAACACAGGATGTCCAAAATAACATCCGAAACTAAATTACGTGGCAGTTCGATGACAGCGCAACTAAAAGAAAAAATGGTTCACCAATCATTCGAATACCACGTCCATTTTTGTGATTAGATCTGGAAACAGAATGTTACTGGGGAAATAGCTTTCAGTTCTGATATCCAATCAATTCGCAGTTAATTTCGTTGATGAAAACTTTGTATAAAAATATCGATCTCACACAGCATATCCAAAATCAGTAAACTGTCTGAATAATTACAAGCAGAAACATAATGAAGGAAAGAAATTAAAAAATAATTAAATAATTGCTGATTTTGTTGTAGTCTTCCCAGACCAATTTAAACTGATATAATTTCTCTGAACGTGAAGTGTTTTAACTTATATTTCGGATTACAATTATAAACTTGATCACAAGAAACACGTCTTTTTCACAGCATGGATTGATTTGAGTGTCGTTGGTTGACTTCATTAAAGCTTCTATTATACGTGTAAACACTTTACGTACTATCAAAATCACAGTTCCGAGTTTATAAAAAACTGTTTTAATTAAAACAACGATTGTGTTTCTCTTTATTATACTTTTGTTTCGCAAAATAAATAGTTCCTTGTTACTCACGTCAACGTGTTTGCTCTGAATCTAGCTAAACGTGAGGCTCCAACTGAAGAACGAGGTTGTTGTAGCGTGCTACATGAACTGGGCCATCTTACGTCTTAGAAGCCGTAATAAATAAAAAGGAAACACGGTTTGAAACCCCTAAATACTATTATAGGTACCCACTACTTTGACCAGCACAAATCCGGTCCCTGCGTGTTACCACATGAGAGAACGCACACATCTCCCGTTTCTGAAATTTATTTTACTCCTAGTTTATTTAAAGACGTAGACAGTACCTGAGACCATAGCCTATTCCGCCGATGTTTTATGACGTATTTCCAAAATATGATAAGTTTTTCATATCACACGTGAGGGCTAATCAATCTTCGTTTGTTGTCAGAGCGCTCCAGACAACTGAGCTGTAGCAAATTGAACGCGCCTCATGGACTGAACATGTGTCACCGTACTCCAGTCTTCAGTTCGCACAAAGCCAATTTTCTGCGCATCGTACACTGTAATTAACTTAGCACTTGACTTTCCACCTCTTTTAATGAGCTAAGTGCCAGAATTTCGTAATTAAATTATCATAATGAAAATCGGTCTAAGGTCTAATCAACGTCTATAAAAGTGACGAAATATTAGTCATTTTTAATGAAATTCTTATTTTCATCCATAAATAACTGTTAATATCCAATATTTTTTTAAATAAATTTTATATCACGCGCGAATGTACCACATTTGTAATGATTTTATTTACTTAATACTGACGAAACTGCTAACAAACAAACACTCTGGTAGCATGTCCCGCTAAAGAAAATAATTGATGGATAGATATGGTACTAAACCAGTTTTATCTTCGTCCCATGCAACATATTGCTCTAAGATCTGTCTTACTATTATCCTCACACCTTCACCTGTCTTCCTAACTCATTCTCTAAAAATTAGTCGTTTAACTGACAAAGTATCTACATAGCCAAGTTTCTCGTAACAAAGCCCGAAGGTTTGAAGCTATGAAGAACAAAGCCCACAACTTGGCATGGTTCGAAGTCTCTTCCATCCATTACACGTCTTCGCAAAATCATCATCATCATCATCAACTCCTGTTGTCCCTCTTGGAACATAGGGCATCTTCCTCGTAAAATGCTACCTTGTAATTCACATTAATATTACCCTCCAATCTACTTGGGCTTGCAAACAGCATATTTCCGAGAGATGTTATTACCAAAATTAAGTATTTGTTATTTAACGCATTCGAACTGTGTGCCCAGCCCATCACAGCCTCCTATATTTAACTACGCAAACGTTATAGATGATACCTACAAAGTTCCTAATTGAGTAACGTCCTGCTAATTGATCCCTCTTAAGTCAGAATAATTTTTTGAGCATGTGGCTTCTATACATTTCCGTCAAAGCACGCAATCTATTTTTAAAACAAACAAAACAACTACTTCTAAATACCAAATATTTTTAACCAGGATAGATGGTAACAGTTTATGAACTAACGGTATATAATAAGTATTTCTTAGATTTACGAGCGTAATATTTCTTTAATTTCATTACAAACTTTAATCTTATTTGTCACTATTGATACAAAACAAAACAGCTTCAGATTTCTATCACAAAACTCTAATATAAATATCATAAATTTACTTAGGTATTCCTGAGCCCGTAAATTCCTAACCGGAATAACCGCTTGAGAGACGCAGAAAGTATTAAAATTTTAAAGTGGATCCCAATGAAAGATCGTGTGAGCATGTGGATTTAAGCGACTCAGAAAACTGTCCAGTGGGGGTGGGCTTTTGTGAATACGGAAATGAAACTTCGATTTATGAATTCCTTAACCAGATTCTCGAAAAGAACTTTGATCAATGAAATACGTTTAGTGCAATGGTTACGTAATTAACCATAATTTTAAGTTAAGCAATTCTCCTCTTGGTGTTGAGTCTTTCTACTTGAAGATTTCTGTCTTCTGGGTTGTTGCGCCGTGTAGTCTGGTCGATGTTAACCAACGTTTCAGAGGTCATACTGCCTCCGTCATCAGGGCGAGTCATCTACCATACTACACGGTGCAACAACCCAGAAGACAGAAATCTTCATACTCATCGCCCTGATAATGGAGGCAGTATGACCTCTGAAACGTTGGTAAACATCGACCAGACTACACGGCGCAACAACCCAGAAGACAGAAATCTTCATACTCACCGTTGTGAAAACCTCAAATGTTTCTACTTGTTTCCATGGCAGACGATTTTCAGCTACTGTAGTTAACACTCCCCAGAAACATTGGTAACCAGAATACAGGAATTATTTCTGTTGTAGAATTCCACGGTTGCTTCGGGGACAACAGCAGCGCTACTCTGAACCATCAAAGTTGATTGTCCCTGTAATTGAAAGATGTTATCTCTGCCGGCGTGGCGACACATAAACACTAATGCAAGTGGCAAAGCGGCTTAAATTCATGTTCATTACATTTGTGTATCAGGATACGACTTGTCTACTGTTATTTTATTTGTTGTATCTTATCATTAGCCTGTTTTCTTAAAGAAAAAGAGGAAATTTCAGGTAGAACGTACAATAACTGGGTTCCATAAAATACTTCCTTGTATAAGAAGGCTAATAAAAATTATAAATTAATAAGCTTTCAACTTCCTGATAATTTCTCGTGAAAATTTTCCCGACAGTCCACAATTCAATCGCCAAAAAGTCTTGAGGTGCATCCAAAGAAATTCACACCCTTTTCACACGCCCAGCATATTTTTAATTTTAACTGTTTAATTACAACCACGACAATTTCCTTCCCCTCCATTCGAAAAGATTCTAATTATTTCTGCAATCTTCCACCGCGCATTTGAAGCCATATGACCTTAATTATTCATACCGCTCTGTAAATAACCTGCAATGAAACAATTCAATAATAATATTTCTGTTGAACATCTCAGTACAGTCATTAGCACGCGTGATTCTTTTTCAGTAGAACATAGGTTCGAATCTGCAACACGATCCCGGCTGTACTAACTGAAGTTCATCGTGGTTTTCCTCAGTTCATTAAGATACATGTTACATGACCCCAATCGCATTCTGTCATATTCCTTCCACTTCATTATTCATCATCCACCTACTAGACATTATTATAATCAGTTCATTCGAATCCAAAGAAATAAACCGGTTCAAACTCTCAAGACGTTCTACGACGCACTTGGTGAAGAAACATGGGTTCCTCTTTTCAGCCCTTGTAGTTAAGGACCTCCCATTTCATCGGCAATAAAACGAATCCCTCTCCTAATTGTAGACTTTAATTTACTTGGAACGTAAAATAAGAGACATTTCTTTCGTCTGAGCATAAAAACGTCATCAGAAGGTAAAATCTGAATGCTTCTTCGTTTCGAAGGAGTAAGACTTTATTAGTCATTCTTGAAACGTGTATAAAGAACTACATCCCATTAAAACTGTCGAATTTAAACTAATCTAAAGGTTTTAGCACTTAATTCTCTTCCATCATTAAGATAAGTATACATGCAAACTGTAGACTTAATCCCGCAACACTTTAGCAGCTGTACCATCGTTAATGTTTGAGCACAGTCGACTCTTTCCGTTCCGTAAACATCAGAATTGCTGTTCTGATGACATTGAGTCGTGTCCTCTTTGGTTACGTAGACTACCTTTAATCTTACAGGCAAACTGATGTTCACGTTCAGTGGTACGCGTGTTAAGAAATTTTAAAGTTTCTACGACACACATAATCAGCTGATTCTTCATTACCCGCAGTCTGCTTAGTTAATACTGTCTGAAGGGTCTGTGACAAGGATCTTTCATACAGAAAATCTAATGTACTGGCACACACGTCCAGCAACTAATTACATGAATCAATGTTCTTATTAAGGGTCTAACAGTCATTCTTTCACTCAACGGGAGTATTCACACAGGCCCTATGTCAGAAGAATCCAATCCACACTCTCATGTAATGAAGACTTTAAAATAATAATATTTTATGTCGTGTATATATTAAGTAAGCAATACAAAATTACAAAGTTAGTCGAACCAGACATGAAATTTATATCGGAGAAACTTTAAAGTATTCACATAGGCCCTATGCCAGGAGAATCCAATCCACACTCTCATATAATGAAGACTTTAAAATAATAATATTTTATGTCGTGTATATAATAAGTAAGCAATACAAAATTATAAAGTTAGTCGATCAAGACATGAAATTTATCTCGGGAAAACTTTAAAGTTTGTAACTACGTCTGATTCTCACACCTGATGCCCTGCGTTTCCTACGCGTCTCGACAGACACTGACGCAGTTGCTATCGATTTCTAGAGACTGCATAATTTCAAAAGCATGATGATGATGGCTAGCAAGCTCAGTGGGTATGTTATCACCAGATTACTTCCTCTGAGAATACATCGAGACCGGTCACGCATGAATTATTCTCCCGCATATCACAAACACAGTCTACTGGTAGCCTATCAACAGAACTGTGTAAATTCTATAAACCTCTGCTCAGAATTCTGTGTGATGAACTTATGTGGCAAAACGGCACAATTTTTAATAACTGTATTTCAAATTAAATAATACCAAAATCCAATTTCTTGAAGTATTCAACAGAATTTCGTTCCCATCAGCTTTAATGGTGTGACAAATATCGACCAGTTTCCTGAACATTTTAAGCTACTTTATAACGTCAAATCAGAAGAAAAAATAAAGATGTGAGGAAACACAAATCTGAAAGGAGGTGATTGTGGCCTATTTAAATGTACTATTCAGGCATTTGTCTGGACAGAAAGAACCCTAGAGTTTCGAACCGAGTTCCTAGAAAATATAAATCAAGGAATTTAGAACTACACTGATCTGACTGTTTACCACACACTTTAATATTAAATATGTCAGCATATTGAATTGAATTTAATATTTTTCACCGATGTAATGCATTTCGTCTGGTTTCCAAAGTGAATAGCATGCATTTTCTTTGCAACCAGAATGCAATAAATTTTGTTCGAGGTATGGACGTTACTAATATTACCGACCTGAACATCCTAGAATTTTGAAGAAATGACTGAAAATTATTAAAGTCAGAAACTGTATGCATAACACAATAATTCTCGTGCCTTCCACATTTTGAATTCGTGAATGCTAACGTTTGATGTTTCCTTATAGCCTAAACAGCGTAAAACAGGCTGGGAGACGAATAAGGTCTTCTAAACAATACCTGGTCAAAATTAGTCCAACAGAGGCTCTCGAGTTATGGGATAGCAAGCACGAAATTTGTGTTCATTTTAAACAAAATTAGATAGAAACATTTTTGTTCAGATATTTATTTAGTGAGTTGTGCTTAAGGGACAAGCAGAATATAGATTACGCCATCTCGTAAATTCCCCGATTTTTTGGTCCGATTTTAATCGGCAATGGAATGTGAAGACACATTTTAGTAGAACCCTACAATATCATATTTCACAAATATCCGTCTAGCGGTCTCGAGTCCTTACAAGCGCCGGGCATACATGTGATAAACAAAGCCGGCGCACTTTACAACTTTACAAAATCTCGATATTATATCCGACGAATATCCGAAATTAACAAAACATTTTAGTTACCAGCTGATATAAGGATTTATTTACCTCCATTGTCACGTGAAACGATTGTATTAACGGCTACAAAACGCATAAAACAATTTTTATAAAGAACTGACGTGTAATTGAACTACTCCACCATCGTAACACATTTCTGATTCTGCGGGTTACGATAGTATTCAAATAAGACTTTTTCACTTGATTTACCAGAAGACCACAGACACCGAAACTGATTGGTGGAACAAACAGTCAAATATATGGGATTTCAAACAGACACAAAAGAGGCGTTAAAATACACAGTATTTTTGTTCTAGTGAATAGCCGGAAGCTAGCAGTTCTACTCGGATAACAAAGCTTAAAACTTCCTGTATAGAGAGATACAGATTCAATGATGCAAGCTGGCGCTTTGTGTGTTCTGTGTCAAACGGACGACCTGGAGGGGGTTAAAATTCTTTCATCAATGGGCCATAAAACCATATGTTGGTCAAAATTTTATAGCAAAAGTCAGAAGGTTGTTCTGATTGACTCATAAATGTTAGCTTAGTTTCTAAAAATTATTCTGTGGAATATATAAATATTCCTGACTTGTCATGAACCCTTCTCTTCTAAAAAAAGCATAAAAAGGGAGGGGTGTTATATTAACAAAGAAACAGTGAAACAAATGAATCAATTATGTCATTATTTGTGCAGGAAAACAATGGCTGAAATGTAAGAACAATTTTTTTGACCCCGGCCTGGACATTGTTACCACACTCTATAATAGGCTAGCATTAATGGGCGAATATTAGCATGGAATTAATTTTACAATGGTTAATGATTATTTCACACACAAAACAATCTAAACACAAAGCGATAAGCGATAGAGCAGACAGTAAGACAAATTATCGTCTTTTTGTTTTCACTTCAAGTATTGAAAACTTTGCGTAATCGTTTAAACCACTCCTTTATAGCTCACTTACTAATACACTAAATACTTCTATGCAGACAGATGTTTTAATGTACAACTGCCTCTTCTGCTGTAGAAATGTACCATAAATCGGCTCAAGATACTAAATTAGTAACAGAATATAAAATTGTTTTTTTGGAATTTGTCCAACGTCTAAATTATAAAATAATAAGACCACATTTCAGAAGCTGGATTCTGGTTCCGTGTTCGGATTAAATGGAAGGAATAAAACAGAGAGTCTATCTGTTCGGTGCCCTGGTTCAGTTAGAGTCAGACTTAGACCGATATCTGAAGACGGAAGCACAATCAAGCATCGGAAAAATGAGATGAGATTTTATTTTATAACTCAGACGATGGACAAAGTGCAAGAATACAGTTTTCCAGATTATACTATACCATCAGTCAGACGCCTTCACACTTACCGTAATAACAGACTACTTTACACATTAGAAGCAAGCGAGGCATATGCCTAGACGCAGCAAACATGGATGAAGTTTATTAAAATACCTAGTACTTTCAAAACATAGAGATTTTAACATCAGAAAATTCGTCTCTGTGTAGCAAATATTTATTTGGTGAAGCATCAAGCAACAGCAGGGTCAGATCCGTTCAGTGGGCAGTAATTCCAGCATATTTACGCGAACTTCTGTGTGGGGAAGGGCGGATGTCGAGAGACAGCTTTAATACCCGCGTTAAAAGTAAAAACATTTATCTACTCAGTGAACATTTAGACAAGAGAATGTGCCTGATAACCCACCAGCTGAAATTAATATTTTAACCAAAAGTTAGATGGCCGCAGGTAGATCAATAGATGCCAGTCCTGTTCTCTGTTAAACTTAACAGTGCCCTTCAATCATGAACGACATAGTAACAGCTAGGAAATGGGAAATGTTCACGATCAGGGTAAAAACGAAAATTCAAAAGCAAACAACGTTGATAAGCGCTTCTTTAGAGGTTACTGACATGCCAAGCGACTTTGTAACTAAAATTTAGTAAGCCGGGACAGGACAATGTATGCCAAAAATATTTTGTGGTTTTCTTTTCCGTGCATTCTGTTCGGGGAAAAAGGTACCAAAACCTCAAAAATTATATTTTGACATATAGCGTGTAACCGAACACAATTTTTAAGTGGAATCCGATGGAAAAACGGAGAATTTTGTTTGTGGGATTACCAGATTAATCTAATACAAATACATAAATGGCCATTATTGTTCGTGAAGAATATATTGCTACAGTTAAAGGTTCAAATGACAAACACGGAGGTTAGAATGTTGGAGTCTACTTGACATTATGACAATCATTTGTACTATGCACAACACTAAAGGAGATGCTTCAAAATATGTCATTGTTTCTGTACACTATTTGACTAATAAAATCAGAAATGACTTTACTGCTTTAAAATAAGTAATTTCTTAAATAATCTGAGAATACTCCTGGTGTTTTCAAACATGAACGACTGAATAAAATAGCTTGGATACGTCAATATTGTGAACAAAAATTTACCTATAAAACGGACCTTTCCTGTTCAAGCCTCATTCATGCACACGAAAAAAGGGAGTGGAAATTCTTAGCAAGTTGCTAGATAATGGAACAAATAAAAAATAAAACGAATGAACAGGTCAAGGCTATGATAACGTAAGCAGCAACAATTTTGCAAGAAAATTAATTTTCTAGATTTGTGCCATAAGCAGCAGTCATAACACAACAGCCGCGCCTGCAGCTTGTTTCAGCAAAGTGGCGGTTGAATTTTCCAGAACAATTAAAAGACGTTCCACATTTCTCTTCATATTCCACAACTCTAAAGCCTCGTCCACGCCGGAATTGGATGTCACAAATTGTTGACCAAAAAATTTTAGTAACAATTTTGAATGATATTGTCGTAAACATGTCCACAAACCCAGAAAATATTTCCACAGCTCATAATCTCCTCCATCAAACAGATTTTTAGTATCTACCAATGTGAAACGCAGACGAGATTGGGGAATAATTTTAGAAAGTATCAAATAAATGTGTGAAAATGTATACTGAACTAAACTGGTTCAGGATTGGGTCCAGTGGCGATCCCTTGTAAGCAGTTGAATGCGTGACGGTAATTAAGATGGATTACCGGAGGCAAACGTATTAAGTCAACAGATACCGACCTATGTAACATGTAGGAGTAGCGCTGACAAGACGGCAGAGTTAACTCCATCCAGCAGAATTCTTCATGAAAAGTTGACAGGTGCTCAACTACTCAAGAAATTCCTCGTCTCTTTTGAAATCCAAAATTTCGTTACCGCATTCAGAAGAGCTCGCTACTAGATCCTTTCTTTAGCCATTTGAATCCAATATATACCACCACAACAACATTTTTAAGGTGTATAATTTGGAGCTTTCACGGCGAAAAAGTATAACAAATTATTGTGGGGCTACCAGCCGAGTCAGTGGTTGCAGGGTGCAAAATTCTTTCGCCTTTCACCATTCATCCACCTGACACGGCTGGTAGCCCGAAAAGAATTATTATAATTGTTTAAGATGTTTCAATATCATTCCTCCACGTACGTCGATCTCTCTCAAGTGGACACGTCACCCCGGGTTATTAGACGAAAAATAAGTACGCATTTCTTATCCCAGTTAGTGTTACATGTGAAGCAAACCTCATTCTTGTTGATTTGATCTCCCTAACAATACAGCAGAGTACCGATTATCCGACCTTTCTTTCAACTGACGTGCCGGAACTATCAGTTTTATCAACACGCAGTGAAAATGCTACAGACGTATTTCTATGTATGATTTGAGGTTTTCACAGCGGTGAGTATGAAGATTTCTGTCTTCTGGGTCGTTGCGCTGTGTAGTCTGGTCGATGTTAATCAACGTTTCAGAGGTCATTCTGCCTCCATCATCAGGCCCTGATGACGGAGGCAGTATGGCCTCTGAAACGTTGATTAACATCGACCAGACTACACGGCGCAACAACCCAGAAGACCGAAATCTTCATACTCATCGCCTTGATGATGGAGGCATTACGACCTCTGAAACGGTGGTAAACATCTACCAGACTACACGGCGCAACAACCCAGAAGACCGAAATCTTCATACTCATCGCCTTGATGATGGAGGCATTACGACCTCTGAAACGGTGGTAAACATCTACCAGACTACACGGCGCAACAACCCAGAAGACCGAAATCTTCATACTCATCGCCTTGATGATGGAGGCATTACGACCTCTGAAACGGTGGTAAACATCTACCAGACTACACGGCGCAACAACCCAGAAGACCGAAATCTTCATACTCATCGCCTTGATGATGGAGGCATTACGACCTCTGAAACGGTGGTAAACATCTACCAGACTACACGGCGCAACAACCCAGAAGACCGAAATCTTCATACTCATCGCCTTGATGATGGAGGCATTACGACCTCTGAAACGGTGGTAAACATCTACCAGACTACACGGCGCAACAACCCAGAAGACCGAAATCTTCATACTCATCGCCTTGATGATGGAGGCATTACGACCTCTGAAACGGTGGTAAACATCTACCAGACTACACGGCGCAACAACCCAGAAGACCGAAATCTTCATACTCATCGCCTTGATGATGGAGGCATTACGACCTCTGAAACGGTGGTAAACATCTACCAGACTACACGGCGCAACAACCCAGAAGACCGAAATCTTCATACTCATCGCCTTGATGATGGAGGCATTACGACCTCTGAAACGGTGGTAAACATCTACCAGACTACACGGCGCAACAACCCAGAAGACCGAAATCTTCATACTCATCGCCTTGATGATGGAGGCATTACGACCTCTGAAACGGTGGTAAACATCTACCAGACTACACGGCGCAACAACCCAGAAGACCGAAATCTTCATACTCATCGCCTTGATGATGGAGGCATTACGACCTCTGAAACGGTGGTAAACATCTACCAGACTACACGGCGCAACAACCCAGAAGACCGAAATCTTCATACTCATCGCCTTGATGATGGAGGCATTACGACCTCTGAAACGGTGGTAAACATCTACCAGACTACACGGCGCAACAACCCAGAAGACCGAAATCTTCATACTCATCGCCTTGATGATGGAGGCATTACGACCTCTGAAACGGTGGTAAACATCTACCAGACTACACGGCGCAACAACCCAGAAGACCGAAATCTTCATACTCATCGCCTTGATGATGGAGGCATTACGACCTCTGAAACGGTGGTAAACATCTACCAGACTACACGGCGCAACAACCCAGAAGACCGAAATCTTCATACTCATCGCCTTGATGATGGAGGCATTACGACCTCTGAAACGGTGGTAAACATCTACCAGACTACACGGCGCAACAACCCAGAAGACCGAAATCTTCATACTCATCGCCTTGATGATGGAGGCATTACGACCTCTGAAACGGTGGTAAACATCTACCAGACTACACGGCGCAACAACCCAGAAGACCGAAATCTTCATACTCATCGCCTTGATGATGGAGGCATTACGACCTCTGAAACGGTGGTAAACATCTACCAGACTACACGGCGCAACAACCCAGAAGACCGAAATCTTCATACTCATCGCCTTGATGATGGAGGCATTACGACCTCTGAAACGGTGGTAAACATCTACCAGACTACACGGCGCAACAACCCAGAAGACCGAAATCTTCATACTCATCGCCTTGATGATGGAGGCATTACGACCTCTGAAACGGTGGTAAACATCTACCAGACTACACGGCGCAACAACCCAGAAGACCGAAATCTTCATACTCATCGCCTTGATGATGGAGGCATTACGACCTCTGAAACGGTGGTAAACATCTACCAGACTACACGGCGCAACAACCCAGAAGACCGAAATCTTCATACTCATCGCCTTGATGATGGAGGCATTACGACCTCTGAAACGGTGGTAAACATCTACCAGACTACACGGCGCAACAACCCAGAAGACCGAAATCTTCATACTCATCGCCTTGATGATGGAGGCATTATGCCCTCTGAAACGTTGGTAAACATCGACCAGACTACTAATTTCTTTAAAAAAAACTCCTTCATTTACAAATTTACATTACGTGTGCTAAATACTATTTGATGCCGTATTACATTACCTTCGTAATTTAACAATATCGTAAATTCAGTATAAATTTATCCTCTTCTTTTTCATTAGTCTTCCGTATCATCCGACAATTTCGATTATCCGCCAGTCCTTCAGTCCCGTTCAGGTCGGACAGTGGAGAATCTACTGCACTTATAATTAAGACATCACTGATCACGCGAGAATTTTATATTGTTCACGTGTCCCTGCATGATGGGCCATTTTCATGATTCTATCAAATATTACAGTGGAAATCACGATTATAGGATGCACGAGGCCTTGCAAAGAATGTTATACATCGGGTACACTACACTCTACGTCAATCTTGTTCCGCTTTCTGCATTACTTAAACTCCGGTTCTAAAATTGTGTGGACAGACAAGAATGATGAAATTTTCCTCGCGTACATGTAGGTACACCTCGGTTCGAAATGGACAGAGCGGGGAGGAGGAGGGGGCAAAAAATTACCTACATCGTAATAATAAATGTTATCACAATGTAGCCTTCGGTCATCATATTTATGTATGGAATTCTAGTTTGCTTGAAGCTGTAAAAAGTGAACATTCATATTAGACGCAGTTCCTACATACCTAGGCCACATCCTAAGCGTTCCACCTCTCCATTTCATTGCTATTATTTATTTTACCTAGGGACAGTGCAGTTGTTCATCTTCAAAATAAATATGTGGTGGTGGTGGTGGTGGTGGTGGTGGTGGTGGTGGTGGTTGTAATTCATTTAAACTTGTAGAGGATATCTTGTTTTATGTATAAAACTCCTCGTCAAGGCACACTATACATCGTTTAGTTTGTTTACGTGTGTACAAAATATGATCAGCTTACACAAAGCGTTTAAGAGGCAGAAACATTTCAACTATATTTATTTGTATTGTCTGGAACAAGTTACATTTTATGGCTACTGTTGCAATAAAATGTTAATGATATCATGTTGGAAATCAACAAACATATTTTGTTGCTAAACACAAAACAGCACTGTTATACCATTCAATGTGTAATGGAAATTTCTAATCCACGCATGTGTGATAAGCCCTCTGAATATATCAGCCGTATGTAAAATTAACATGTCATACCACATAGCTGTAGCAATTAATCATAATGGCACATTAAAACGATCAGATAATTACGTTGGGTTGGACCTTCGCTGTAAAGTTAATACATTGTAAGCCACATGTAAGTTAGGAACAAGTTAATTAACTGGGAAGAAACGAAGAATTAATCGTATGTACAATGTTACACTCAGAACTGCAATTCACATTCTTACATGAGAAATGTGAAAATGAAAGTAATATTAAACGACGCAACGGGACCTTAAATAGCTGTCACTTGACAATCATTCCCTAGGAGTATGTAACTTTACACATCACAATGTATCACTTTATACAATTAAAATTCACTCAACAACATAACACAAGGCCTTACAATTGTACATATGAAAACTTAACTAATATATTCCTAAACAGACGCCTCAAAATTATTAAGAAACTTCCTTGAAAATATATTGCATCTGTTGTCCAACAAATACACCACAGTATTGCTTGTATTTTAACACTTCTGAAATCGGGATGCGTCTTACATTTGATGGTGTCTAAAAATCGATATAGCTCCTTTCTTCCTGAAAATCTATAACTAAATCAATCATACAATCGACGGCGACTTAAAATCTACAAAATACAGCAATTCATCCCATGAACTTCCCCAACTAGGAAGACGTCCAACACCCCTCTAAACACTACCGTGGATAAGCAAACATCGTTAAATGAGCTACCTCTGCCTCTGTGGTTCTCAACCGATGGTCGGCGAAATGGCACCTGCTCGATAATTCCAGTTGAGGTAAGGCACATTCATTGGTACAAATACCTTATTTACATCACCGTCGCTTTTCGGGTTTATTTCAAATTTTAATTCCGTCCACATCCAATTTTGTTAGCTATAAACTTATGAATTTCGTACTTTAAGACACTCCGCTTCCTATTTCTCAAAGTTGTAGTAGTTTCATGTCTTGCATGTTCACATTAGCTCAATTCATTTGGCAAATTTTGTAACCATTGCAATTTAAGCTATTTCAAATGATCTAATAATTTAGAGTATTATTCGTCAAAACATAGATTGTATCACTTTAACTTACAATGAAACAGACTCTTTCGCTAAATTGTTGACATTACCTTCGATAATCCATTTTATTAAATGTAATCCATGAACTTCTAAACAGCTAACATTACCGATACTAATACCAACCTGAGTTCTAAACAACAATAGGTTCACTAGGAAAGTTATGCTCTGATATCGTGATCATCGATTTTTAACTCAACTCACATAAAAACACACCAATAGATATTCATGTCACCAAAATAGGGTCCAGCGATAAATTTTGTGATGATGCATATGAACTCCGTTCATAAGAAGCGACAATAGCTTGTAGGAAATAAATCATGGTCAGAATTTCACAATCCATCAATTTTAATGGAAATTCACTTTGTCCCTTGCCTATCCTACTTTTTCCTTTTGCGTCTGTGCTACTTTTAGTTCTAGGCCTACATCACATATTTAACTTGCATGTCCTCGAAATGTTACAGAAACTTAAATTATTTACGTAATTGGCTACAATAACATTACAGCTTATCATTAAAATGAGAGACAGAATGAAATACATTGCCCATGGTAGGCGACATTGTGAAGAAAATTTCAGGTTCATTTACATACACATTTTTGGACGTCAGACACTGACATGAACAGAAGTTTTGGATTCTTCTGTACAAATACGATGTCAACTATTTTGACTTCTTTACAGCTCACCTGTGAATAAACACTCATTAAAAGTCCTGTCATTTTGAGCAGCTGACGCAATTTACGTAGTCTGACGTCTAATATTGATAAGGACAGGAGATATATTTATTACAGAAATAACGTAAGCTCTGATGTCCTTTCTGCCATGTCACGAGTGTGATATCCTCGCAATAACGCATGACATATGATTATATTCCAAATTGGTTATTTTTTAGTTCTAAATGCTCCCCGCTCAGGGTTTAACCATTTGTTATTAATGAAACAAACTGAGAATGGCGTTTATACTCACGGATGATTTTTCAAATTTGAATGACGAGTATAATATCCTAGTCGTATAAACTAGAAGAAAAAGAATGCTTAGGAGATATGGACGCAGATGACAGGATAATACCCAATTACATGCAAATTTTAGTTTGGTATTTTATTTTGTAGAATGAAAAACAACAATTATACGGTTGTATGAAATATAGCTTATATTTATCAAATGTCCAATATATTCAACATGGACAAAATCTGTACCAAGTACATAAGTAGAAAATACGTGATTAAAATCGACTGTATTCTTTATTTCAATTTGCTGTATTAACAGCGAAGTGGCCATTTAAAGATACAGCACAAAAAAGTAAATAATAATTACAACGTTACACTGGACAAAGCGAAAGATAAAGGTTACGGTCACAAAAAGTGTTATTTTAAAACATTTTTAACGACAGCCAAATGATTTCTAAATACGTCACCATCTTCCATGTCATAACGATTATGCTTTCCTTATGCGTATGCGGTAATGCTATAAATCGTAGTTTAGTGATGACGTGGGCCCACTAAAATGTACGTCTTAGAAATTAAGTAGCTCTGATACATACATGTAAACATTTTGTATTATATCACAACCCAACATTTTATGTAATACAAAATAAGCTATAAGAATAATATTACTCATAAATTCTTTTACTCAGCTAAAATATTCTGTTTAGGATGGTGTCTCATTTTATGAAACAGCGTTCTGTATTATAATATTGATAACGACCTGACAATAGCTACCGTTATTACATTTTTTACATGTAACTGATCACAACCGGAGAACGTGGTGTCGAGTTTACTTCAAAAAATGCATTCCAAAACGCTGAACAAATTTAGTAAACATGACTTGTTTAGTTTCAATTCACTTGCTAATAATTAAAATGTTCAATATTTCAATTAACTGAAACAACTGTTTTGAATTCCATGTTAATTGCTGAAGAGCAATTCGCCGTCTCTCAATTTTATTTACCTCCACAAGAAGCAGAGCAGTGCAATACGCTCCCTTACCACAGGAAATAGGGCTTTTGCACAAAAATTGATAGCATAAAAGTTAGGAGTTTCGAGATTCTAACTCTGTTGTAGGAAGTGAATAAGACACGGGGCATCTGAGAGTATTACCAGAAAATCGGTATTATAGTCGAAGCCTGGCGATGGCGTGTTATAACATGCAAAGCTGTTCTTTTGGACTTTGTCCATCATCTAAATATAAGATTACAACAGAACGTTTCGGAATCTCTGCCTCCGTGTATAATTAAAAGAAAGTTCGAAAAGGACAGGAAGCCTATCAATTGAGTCCCTTGGCTGAGCTAGTTTCAGATCTGCACTATTTTTACCTTTAACTGGAAGCATAATCCAAATTTCTAAACATTGGTTTTTAAAGGTATGATTAAACGACTGATAAAGTTTAAAAGAGTAATTTTACACGGTTTAATATTGTTGTTTCATGGAATAAAAATAGAACTTCATCGAAACAAAATATGGCTGAGTTTAAGCTGAAACAGTAATGGTGTGCACACATTTCTACTTCAGTAGTTTAGGTTTTTCGGTGCTATATAATTTAATCATAATCTATAATAAAAAAATTATTCTGTTTCCATCGTCTTTCTCGGTAATTTCTGATTTACACATGCTAGATCGTATGCGTTTTAATTTATAAAGCAATCAACGTTCACCAATATTTCGTAGGCAGACAAACATGAAAATTTAAAGGACATCTGTTTGGAACAATACTTACCACCATGCGTCTCCAAGCAGATAATAATATAAAGAATGTGTGATATAAAACATTTTCGTTTTTATAACCTGAATTTAGTGATGGTTAGACCTATGATTCTATATTTTGTTTCATACGCAATAATATATTTCATGTGGCAGTAAAGAGTTTTTAATGTCCTGTTAAACGTAGTTAAAACATTAAGTATTAATTTTGAGAAAAATGTGTAATCCTTTCGTGTAGTAATTTCATTACTTCTGTACAAACTGTTTAAAGAAAACCCAGGGGAAGAATAAGTATCTACTTTAATTAATTATACGCGCTTTATGTTTTCCTACCAAAGTTGCGTGTGCATTATGCATTCAAGCAGTTGAATTTCGGAAAAAATTAAATGTAATATTATGCTAGTATCAGGTATCATAAAAACTCTGCAGGAGCTATTTTGTGCGCTCACAGGAGCGGAAAAATTTAATGTCAGGTCATCCTGCCAGACATCTATTAAAATAATTATATGGATCTAACTTTCGACAGTTTTGTTGGAAATCATGGTGTGGGTTATAAGAAGCTTTAAATGTTAACATGTGGCGAGACAGACGAGTTTCCAGAATTTTATTTTCTATTCGTTTAATGTTTCAGGACACTTCAGTGCCGAAAACCAATACTTCACATAAGTTCTCAATTATACATGTCTCTATGAGCAGAGAATTGACTCTAGCTCATAGTCACTGTCCTAAAAAACATCGCCCCTTACTAAAAATGTTCCCACTGATGGAGCAATCTCCCTGATATGTGATATTATCGGTGCAGAAAAGCCTCCTGTTTCCACCTCCAGGAAAACAACCCGTATCTATGATATAAATATCCGTCGGCCAGTAACATTTATGAATATAATGTCTGTTCAGTTAAATGAATCGTATGAAGATTTCTGTCTTCTGGGTTGTTGCGCAACAACCCAGAAGACAGAAGTCTTCATACTCACCGCTGTGAAAACCTCAAATCATACAAATGAATCGTACTAATCCATAAATGCAATTTTAAGCTACCAACGCAATTCAAGGAGTGACATTCTGCCAATACAGAACATGGCTAACCACAGTCGGTCATGTCATCATCAAAACTATCTCCGTCACGAATTAAGCTCTTGCCGTGTTCCGGCGACAAGGATTATAAATGTCACTGCAATCATTCTCTCAGATGTTCGTGACGTCATTATGTTTCCCAGCCAACGTTAATCCGCACCGTGGTGTCTGATATCAAATTATATACCTGAAATGGTATATGACACTCCTACTCACAGAAAAGGTAACTCGTCTCGGTGGTGGAACCCTGAAAAAATATCGGGAGGGGGGGAGACAATCATAGCAAAGATAATCCTGGCCCTCCAGGCCGTAGGCTGTCAAATAAGCTAGAAATCCTTTCACATAATAACCGAATTATGAAAAGTTACAAGTTCTTGTGCCTTGTTTTAATAAAATGGAACGTAACGTGATCCCGACAAAAATATTTGGATGTTTAAAACAGCCATCTCGCGCAGTATTTAAACTGTTTGTCATAAAATATATTATATCACTTCAACCACAAATACCTGGCATATCATTTCTTGGTGTGGTGGACAGAACAAATGAGGAAGTAACAAATTTTTCATCAAGTTAAATATTAACATGATTTTTTTGTAAGTTTTGTGTATTGACGGGATAGTTCAGTCAGTATAGTGACTAGCTACGGGTTGGACGACTGGGGTTCGATCCCCGAGGATTTTTTCTCCAGCTTCTGCGTCCAGACCGGCTCTGGGGCCCACCCAACCTCCTATCCAATGGGTACCGGGGCGTGATGCTGACCACTCACCCCAATCTAATGCCGAGGTCAAGAAAGAGTAGGAGCTATACCTCCACTTACCTCAAACGACCTACATGGTGTGTAGCGGGACGGGTTTAGTTTACTTTTGTGTATTAAAAGTATGCATATGTAGGAACGATAGAATTAATTTACCAAAAATTGTAGTTAATTCTAAACAAACTTAAAATATTCATAACAACATTCTTATGTTCCTTCGTAATGAACACAACTCGAAGACATTCTCTTCAGAAATGTCTCTTCCTTCCTTCGTTATATGCACATAATAAATAATTGAACGCTATTTATATGTAATAATTTATCAAAAACCAGTTTTATTATAAGTTTGTGTGCTTCTTTATATTTGTTTGTTTTAAAGCGATGGGATTGACGCGCGTGTATAGAAAAGCAATAAAATTTAACTCACGCCAAATATTAATAGCCATTAATTTCACAAAATCGTCAAATCAGTTCCGTGTATAGGATGGATGTGATTGGGTTTGCTGGTTGGATAACAATGAAATTGAATTTCTGCGAAATCTACACTCGACTTGAAGCTTTTATATTCTTCGTTGTATTACGCTGCAATTAATGGCCGCTTTTTAAGGGATTATTGGATAGTATTTATCGGAGAAGCATTTACAAAATTAAATTTACAGCTTTTGCATTGTGGAGTTAGTTCTGTTCGATTACCCCTACCTAGTGAATTAACTGTAAAATTCATGATAAGGTATTTGTGGGAAATATTCCTCCATATTGTTTATATATTGCCACTCTAACTTAAAAACTTCATTGTATGGATAGTTTTAAATAGCCAGATGAATATGTGGTTTGAGAGCAGAAGATATTTGACGTACGTCACAAACACCAAAGTTCCAAAGGGTGGGAAGAATCAATTTTAATTCGATATATCGCTGGGTCCCTTGTAAAAAGCTGATCTGAATCCCTGGGGATTATTTACACAGTTTGAACAATGTTAGCGCTTTAAAACAGCGAAACCCTCATCTGAAGAAGGTTCCTTTTTTATATAACACAGTTGTCCGATTTGAACCTTGGCTTGATCCATTATGTTTCTCAATCCCTCGAATAATCACGACCAGATAATATGTTTATATATATGCTACAAGCACTTCCTCTTCATCTCTTGTGACTAGCAATTCATGATCATCCTAAAAATTTAAATGTAATTTCGAGTTTTATCAAGCTTAACACACCATTCTTCCTCTATCTGTTTACCGGTATTTGAAACTATGCATCTGTGCCATAAACGCAATACAAAGTAATTTCATTTAAAACCTGATTTTCAATATATCTTAAATACTCATCTGATGATGGCGAAATTCCGAAACACATAGTGCACAATTATTAGCATGTGTAATGTTCATATTAACAAAATCTTGTGATATGTAATAAAATAAATTTCTTCTGATGACGGTGTATAATTTATTAATTTACAACCCACACAACAGGATGTAACCATTTAAGACTCTCGACTCGGCGAAACGTGACTGTTAGTTTTAAAAAAGACACATTTTGATAAATTAGGCGTCTCAATGATAAGAGTTAAAATATATTTTTTGAGGTTTTCACAGCGGTGAGTATGAAGATTTCTGTCTTCTGGGTTGTTGCGCTGTGTAGTCTGGTCGATGTTTACCAACGCTTCAGAGGTCATACTGCCTCCGTCATCAGGGCGATGATGAGTTTAAATCTTCTCTGTGGCATATTACGACGTAGTAGACATTTGAATGTCCTGTCGGTCTACGAACTAATTCAACGCACACAACATTGGATAGTACACAGTAAGGAGCCAGAAAACAAATTGGTTTTCCCCGATTTCCGAACTGTAAGATAATCTTATATTTTGCTGCGACTAACACGGTAAAAGTACACACAAGGTGTGAACTAGGAATCCCAGGATGGTGAGATATCGATAAAGGGGCATCGGTTCAAATCTCAGCAGGTTACCGGCTATATTAACTGAATTCTTTACATCAAAGGAGTGATATTCAACCTGTTGACGGGAGGCTCCTCTGAAAAGTAGGTTAATGTCTACCAAACTACACGACACAACATCCCAGAAAAGACCCATCTTCACACTCGCCGTGACAACATGATGCCTCACCGTATTATGAATTATTTATGTCCATCTAGCTTAATTTATACAAGATAATTTTATAATGGGTTCATGGTCGGTCTGTCAGACACTCCCATTAATCGCCATCATTCGACGCTGCATACTGTATTCATGTGAAAGATAATCATTAAATAACCAAAAATTCTATTAAAGTCAATTAAATACATTTTATACAAAAAAACTTACTCTAATTGGATAAAGGCCTTAGTTGATGGGTTCCAATCCACAGTAACGACTTACTTTCACGAGACAACACAGAGTATCACAGATAAATCCTCGAAAGGGATTCGAACCCATGATCCTCATGTATAGGCAGGCAAGACGATGCTCCATTTATGCTACCTTGGTCCCAGAGCTTTGCTTTGCAAAGTATAGGACTGCAGCAGGTGGAAAGCAGTTGCAGAACAAACGAGCAATTTAATTAGCGTGGGTGTACACGCTTGCGATGACAAATTATAAGAGCACTTCCTATACTGTCATTAGTATATGGTTTCTAGAGTTGTATAAAAACAAATGAAGTTAAGTGGTTATACCAAGTATTGGTGCTTTCCGTTTTTGTAGTAATACACAGGCTTACACCCGACACTTAATACAGACCGTGAAAACTAATTAAGTGCTTGCGAATCGATATTAACTTCCATTTTATGTCATGGTACATGTGAATATAGGATCAGCCTATGTATAGAATTGTAAATTCTACTCCTTTCTACCTCTACGCTGTGTTTGTTGACATGTAACTGAGGAAAAACCAGGTTATGAGCGAGTGAAAGAGGGCAGAAAATATTTTTGCCAAGTCCAAAAACTGACAAATGAATTCACTCGAACTGTTTCGCTTATTTAACAACGAACACAAAAATATAATTGTCCGAATAAAAAATTATGTGGACTGTTTGTAACATGTTTCATTTCAGGTATGTCTCATTTAATTATTCAGTTTGCAACTTATATATATAGGTATAAAAGTTATGTTTGTAAAAAGCAAATAACTATAGCGATTAAAAATGTGCTATAAACCCTAGAATAATTAAAAAAAAGAAATGAAAATCCTTCAACTCTTTCCGTAATGTAAAAGAAGAAATTCTTACATTGGATATTTACTTCAAAGGTTAACAAGGATTATTAAGACTATAATTTAAAACACGTGGAAGTGCGTATGTATTAAACAATAGTCATGAATAAGAGAAAGAAGTATCAGAAATTTTAGTCCGAAAACTTAAGGAACGAGAACTCTTAACGACTTGTCTCAATACGTGTTATCGCAGTGAAAAACATACATTATAATCTAACCTATTTTAAAAAAGACTATTCAAATATGCAGAAGAAATATTTTTCCACATGACTTATATATAATTTGCTTTTGGCACAACTTAATTAAACATTAATATGTTTACCTGATGAAACACGAACGAAAATATTAACAAAACTTCGTTCAAGTTTTAACAATGATCAGTATAGTCGCAAAGTTATTTATACTCCGCATAATTTTTTCCCTTGTACTTTATTAAAACTACTTGAAATGACTGTGGATTATAAATTAATCTACATTGTGCGAATGTTTTCAGATAATCTACCATGTTCTATTTCGGCTTAATGTATAGTTCGTATTACATGGGCCGACACCAATCCAAATTAAACTATCTCGACAATTCTTAGGATATAGGCCTATTCTAAATTATAACACGCTGTCGGACAAACATACATCCACCTTTATATGCCTCCATTTCACGCACATAACGTGATAGAAGCCTTCCCCTGTAGATAATAACCTACACAAATTTATGTGCATGCGTAGTGTTAGTTGCGGCGTCATGATTGATGAAATTAAATAGTTATAATGGTGGCACCAGGTGTTCGTGACGAGCGTCCCAACATGTCATCTCCATAATTCTGCGGTCGAAGTTCTATAGCCCCGAGTTTAGGGTCAAGAGGTCACATGATACCATTCTAAGCTAAACACTGTTCATGTCGTCTAGTTGTTAGGAAGATGTGTTGTTATCTGGCGACGATGCAATTCTTGCTGAAGGTGACACGATCCTACACAGGATGATTCAGGAAGAGCCTGTCAAACTTAGCTGGCATATTATTCAAGTGATAATCAGCAGAAGAAGTCCCAGAAAATGGGTCCAATTCGGAAAGATACAGGGGCATAACGCTATTTTGAAAGAAAAACAAAAATGAGAGGGTTTAATTAAAAATTTAGAACTTGAATTTTAAACTCAAACAAAATGTTATAAACTATTTAAATACGTAATTACACGGCGTATTAGTGTGCAGTATGCTTCAAAAAACAGATAACAAAACTTCAAACATTTGGAAATTTGGCATATAGTAACAGTCAAATCTTCATCCACGACCAGATGAGGCAGATATTAAATTGGGAGAATGTTTACCGCCATTCAAGTGAAAATCATTTGCTTTCCTGTCGATGTTGGTCTCCCGAGTTTATAATGCCGTGACATTGGTGGTAAACTCCATGAACTTATAACAATCCAACACAAACCCATAATGGATTTAGAGGGTGTAGCTACAAATGATTTGTTTTTAACGGGATGTTTCGTAAAATAATAATATATAGTTAAGGCATAGAAGATATTCAGATAATTTATTTCTGTGTTCTTTCTAGTAATTTCAAAACCAGACAAACGGATTACAGAAACGTATAGAAACTTCGTCTCAATTTTAACTTCAATGCCACTGTACTTGCAAATGAGAGAAAACCGAATTTAAAGTCAATGAAATGAGCCAATATCGTCGAAATATTTAAAACTGCACCAAAAATAAAGATTATTTAATTGAACATGAAACTAAGTTATGTAATAACGGGTATTTAAATTAAACTAACAATGAAAGACGAATTACAGACAGATTTGTCTATCAACTTCTCGAAAAGGAATCTGTTTCAAATACACAGTTGATCCTAGTGATCACAATATCACCTAAATAATTTTTAGTGCCAGCATACCTTTACTTACTTCCGTTACTCTACAGTCCCTGAAGGACCTCGGCTACCCCACATATAGGATGTTTCTTAAGCTAAAACTCATTGGAGGAGCGTTCAGCCCGTCACAAGTACAGCACAACACAGAAAGACGAAGACACATATCCATGTCATGTGTGCATGCGGTATAAAGTAAGAGCGAATGGATATTATATGGATACTAAAGGAAACGGTGTAAGATTTTGGACTGCGATCATCTGAATTGGAACAGGATCCAGTGGCGAAATCATCGGAACAGGATAATTAACCTCTAGGTTCCACAAAAAGCGGGAAATTTCTATCTGTGTAACAATTAACTTCTGAGAAAGGTCTCTACCCCATGTAGTTATAGAGACACCAATTAGTTCGCGTAATTAGTGCAAATAATTATTTTTCGCAAAGAACTTTCTACTATCATTTTTAAACCCAAGACTGCAAAATATTTCCAGGAACTGAATCTCTAGGAGGCCGCCACATTCAATATGGGAATTACAGAAAAAGTAGAAACGAAACATGGCAAAGGTTAATATTAAAGCTGATCAAAAGCGTACGATTACAACTGTATGTTTTATGCCGTTCTGAAAAGAGACCAAACGGTAGAATGTGTCCAGGGGGCTGGAACGAATGTTTGAAGTAACGAGTGTGAAACAGGCTTCAACAAGAGAAACGAGCGATGTGTTACCCAAATGCAGCAGAGCTCAGAATGGAATAAACAGTCACAGTAGCAAAAGTGAATATCACGTGCGAGGAGTTCACGTGTGGCTTTCGTTTTGCGAATCTAAACCAAGAGTGGGCGAGGCGTTGGGTTTCATTTAAAATAAGCACCGACAAAATATTTAGGAAAAGTAAATATTTGCCTTGTGATTAAGCGCCACGCCATAAAGATGTATTGGGGAGTGGAGGTAACGCTCCACACGTTCTTAACTAGATTAGATGGCTTCAGCCTCTGTATCCGCGGGAAGGTTTGGTAGGACCTACAGCCGTTGGATGCCGTGCTAAGGAGAAGAATCCATATCCCTGTCGAGAACAGAACTCCGGTCTTCCAACACGTATCCCGTTATTTTACTGCGATAAACCGGCTCATAACTCAGTCGCAACAGTCGGTGTCCCAACCGAGACTCGAATCAGACAGCTTCAGATTACTAGTCTCAAGTTCTGTGGCTTCGGTTATTTTATCAGTGTAATAAATATGTGTGCTCAAATTTGGGTTCTCTTAACAAACTCTACTCCATTAAGTAACACAGGCCGCCCAGTAACTTGCTTTTATTGCACTAATCATTATTCAATCTGTGTCTCACCCACTTCTGGAACCTGTAAATAAAAACGTCCAAAGGTTAGCATCTCTATTTCCTCGGGATGTCCCGGTACAAATTTCTGTTATGAGACCGGCTATTTTGATTGAGGATTTTCATGGTTTTATTCAGTCCCTCAAGGCGAATGTCAGAATAGGTTCTTAAATTAGGCCACGGTCGCTGCCTTTCATATCCTTTCCAATTCATTATCCGTCATTCGGCGGTATATAATCTGATCTGCTGACGGAGTCGTTAAATACAATAAATAATAATAATAATAATAATATATTTGGTTTAGAACTATATACAGAAATCTGTGGCGGCTTAACACCAGGTTTTCACGGCCACAGTCCTTACATACGTAGCACTATTAGCACTACTGCTTACTACAACTATTCACTAATGCTACTCTACATAACTCTTCCTTAATGCTCCCGTGCCTTCTATCCCAGTGGCAGTTCTAAATTCCTAATTTTGACCTGTCTTTTACATCTTACTTTGTACAGAAAGTTCCCTGACTTCCGTGGCATTCGTAGTGCTTAAAATTTTCTTGAAGGCCAACTCTTCGCCAACGGTCAACCACTTGTTCCTCAGGAGCCGTTCCCTCCACCTAAATACAATAAATAAATACAGGATGAAAGTAACAATTCATACTTGGACTGTACAACGACGCACTTTCAAGTCCATATGTTTCGCAGCGTTAAATGATATGGAAAAATAATAACAAATGACTATTAAGTATGAATATGGAAGGATGCAGTTGTGGTCTATTTCAACACAGGCATACTATTGCAGCATATTTGCGAACGTTATAATAAATAACATTCGGATTTGAGAAAGGCGGGGACAAATTTATTGGTCAACTGAGCAACTATCGTGAAAGGAAGAATAGATGATAATAATAACAATACGAGAAAATTTTTAGGAAGTATACAGCAGCTGAATCCTCAGGAACTCCCAACGCACGAACTTGTGACAGACAAGGTTATTAATCAGCGTTTATAACTTCTGGGTCACTAAAAAGTCTTGCCTTGGGAACTGAGCCCCCAAAACTTCCAGAAACTTCCCAAGACACATGCCCAACTTCAATACGTGACGAACAGGCTAGAAATTACGGTAACAAAATTTCGACTCTGCCAGTACTGAAGAGTCACCTCGTCTGATGTAATGTTACAAAATAACCCAGGAAATATTTAAATGGAAGGCAGTGTTTCAAGGACGACAAGAATATGCAAAGTGTTTCAAAGTTACCGGAAGTAAAATAATTATACGCCGTGGTTTTATCACAAACAAGACTGTTGAAACTAGTGTTGAGGTGCAATAAGGACTGCTATATTTATGCATTATTTTCAATACACACGCTGTATTGACGAATCTATTTAAGACTATCAAAAGAAAACTCACAAACATATCGATATTAGCGGTGCAATTTTGAACCCTTCTACTGGTCATATGTGACAAAGCAGTCATTGGAGAATCAGAATGTGACTTGCAGAAAACATCGCAATGTGTCACGAGGTCAACCGTGATAATGTAATGGTGAAAGCGTCCACATTATGCTGAAACTAACATAGTCAAGTTCAATATAAGATACTGAATCAGTACTAATATTATGCACCTTAACGTAACGTAGCCTAGCATGAAGCAAACCAGCATTTACCTACACCAACGCAGGAAGTATCATAACGCATTCGGAAATGTGAAGATTCATGCAAAAGCGACTGAGAGACAGGAATCCAAGAATCATAGCTTCAGGCTAACGACGTCTTTACCGCCACAGACGTGTATTTTATGGAGCCCCTACGTTCATTATCCTTACCACAAGAGTTCGACACTGGACCCTGTCATGAACGATTTTAAGCAGCCTCGCACCCCATTTCCTTAAGAATCCATTTAATGTCTCCCCTATATAACCAATTCTCCCACAGGTCTCGTCAAATCCGGTTTTACAAGTAAATTTTTGAACGAATTTTTCATCTCACATTTGTATGTAACGTGCCCTGCCGATCCCATCCTCCAAAATTTCAATATTCTAATAAGCGGTCCGGTTAAGGGTACAAGATGTGATCATAATATATACCTATTTGTTCCCTTTCAGATTTGGTCCTCCGACATGTTGTGACATATATTTGATTCTGAAACTGTAAATTCTTGAACTAGATATTCGCCTATTATAAAGAATCTAAATTTATAGAACACACAGAGAAATGCATTGCGCCTCCAGCGGTAGTGTTAATATTATATCGTGTAATTAATCAGACAAGTGCGTCACGTCAAGCTGATATATTAACGCGGTGTTCCATTTCTTCAGCTTGAGAAGGGCAGGGAGCGACAGACAGGTCACCTCGTTAGATGTCGCGCCGTGATCCATCAACTGTTCCATCTCTGCAGCACACATTGATTGTCGCGCGAACTGATTGTCACAAACATACCCGTAGCCATTATTTCTGAATAACCATAGCAACGGAACACATATCACGTCATTATAAAAGATTATCCAACCTTTCTGTTAGAAATACGTGATATTTGTAATACCCTTCGGAACTGAGGCAGATTTATTAACTAAACCCCATAAAATATGCAATAACAAGCTTCGTATTTTGTGCTGTTCATGTAATATTGTTCGGGCGTTTTAATCGAGCTGAAAGATTTTCAGGGAATGTAAGGCAAGTGTAAGTAAGATCTTCAAGGGAGGTGAAAACTTTGGAGAGAGTAATATCAAAAGGGACGTCAGAGAAAAATGACGTAATAATCTGGCTCAGAACGGGGGCACTTCTGAAGAAGGTAATGAACTTTCGGAGTTCCCAGATACAGCCCTATTTTTCCTTTCCGAAATTTCCTACACTGAGTCGGAAATTTCGGAAAGTAAAATACAAATGCAACTCTGAAATTATCTTTTCACATGCTTGTACTCGTATATATTTTCTTCGTTGTTTCGGTGTGTGTGTAGGACTCGTCTATATACGTGTTATAAATCTGTATATAGACGAGGAAACAACAAATTAAAGAAGTAGTCGCAGAATATATACAGTTAGTCACACGATTGCTTTTCAACATTGATTAAATTATCCACTCCTCTGCTAACCTAAAAAACAAATGTTACAGCTTTTATAGCACGGCAGGGAACCAATGATGATAATTACACCAATAAAACTGTATCATAAATATAAAAAGCTGACAAGTCTCGTTTGGTATCCATTTACAATGCCCTTTGCAATTTATTGTGTTATAAATGAAGTGTGTCTGACTGTCAGTGAGTGCAAAAGGCCTGCTAATTCAACTTCATACTCATCAATTCCATTGAAACAAATGAGGTGTAACAGAAATAAAGCAACAGGATATCACTATTTTTCGTTCGTTAACTTGTTCCAAGTTAAAAATTAATTATATGGTAATGAAAGTTGAACTGCGGAATTTGCAAGCCTCCGGCTTTACACACACGAACAGGTATAATGACACGCGCCTGCAGTCTAACATTTTTGAAATAATTACCTTGATGTTTGACCTTAATGGCCATTTGCTGAAGGTGCATATCTAATGTAGACGAAAATACACTGATGCAAAGTTAATCATACTAGCCTAAAGATATAAAACTGCAAAGTCACAAATTATCTTGCGTTTCTTATAACGTAGAGATTACATTGAACCAGTGTGGACCAAATTTAAAATTGCCTGATAACGTTTAACGTAGACACATATTAATAACGTAATTGCATCGCCTGAGTAGCTTACAAAATTAAGTGTGCAGGCACAATACAATTTTCCGACAATTTACTCGACATTTAGGGAAATCTGCAACGTTCCTCGCAAAATGCATGCACATTTCATACGATTTTAAGAAGAATCTCAAGTCTCTGATGGATTTTTGTAAAGTTCTAAAAGGGAAAGCAGCAGATATCTGAGAGGACACGATCTTCATTATATCCGAAAACCTCCTGCATCATGCACAGAAAATCATTATCGATCCGATCGCGAGGACCCAACCATCCTCCATGATTTTATCGCCCTAATGACGTTTGTCGCGAAGACTACAAAGTATAAAGCTCCTCATTATGCAATTTTTGTCATCTCCTGTCAGTTTGTCTCTTAGGTTGAAATATATTCCTCGTCACCCTGTTCTCAAACACGCTCATCTGTGTTCTATCCGAAGGGTAAAAGTTTCACATCCGTAAAAAACAAGAGAGAACAGGAGTTTTGTATATTTTAATTTTTAAGTTAATACATAGGAAACGATTAATTCGGAACTACATGGCAGCAACCACTTCTGGAAATTAATGTGCTCTTAAAATTACTCTTCAACGTAATTTTGGTGTGTTAACTTCGTTCCAAAATAGGCCACTACCACATTCTAGAAGGATTTATTACTTAAATTATGTTTACATTATGATTTCGCCCAGCATTTTCTTATTGAAATGTGAGCATAGGTACGCTCAGTCCTTTCTTTTTCGATTCTAACATACTTCCAGTGTTTCTCCTTTCTGACAGGCTACACGCAACAAATTAACACCATCAGCATTGAACAGAAGTCAAAGTGTTTAATCCAATTGCAATCTCTTTTAATTTAAATAAAAATTTCCTTGGATATTTTCCATCTTCTAAGAAACAATAAAATAGAAAACGACGTTTCGGAGATGGGGCTCTATCTCCGTCTTCAGGTACCTACTCAGTTGGGCCCAATAGATAGAGCTAATCCCTATCTCCGGACAAAGTAAAAATAACTCACCATCGTCACGAACTTTCAGACTCTTTTAATTTCTTTGCCCTTCCTAATAGAGTATGGGTTATTAAATCAAGGCTCACAAGAAATGGTACTTTTACTGAAAATTGCTTTACGTGGTATGGATAATATTTAAATTAAGTCATCTACAAACTTGTAATTGTCATTAAATATTAAACATAATCAGACATATTAATTTAGAATATTATAATCAGCACGTCATTTCTACTAGCTATATAATATTACAGCAGCAAAATTTTGAGTGCACGTCCACAGAAATAAAACTTTTAACACACTACATAGTTGTACTGAAATACTGTTTATTGCTGACTTTATGAAAGGAATCTAGTTTCTTTCATACTCTAACTTTCTTCTTGCGATGTGTATTGGTTGTGCGCTCGAGTCTACCGGGGGGTTATACAGATCTCCCCATTTACTTCCTTGTAGTGTGCGGGAAATTGGATCTCGCCGATATGACGGATGAGGAAGACGTCCGGGAGTGAGAAGGCCTGTAACAAGGCTTATTTAGCCTGGACAAGGGGGTGTATAGGGCTGGATCAAGTTCCATGTTGCTAACCCGATTATCGGGATTACCAGCTACTTCCACAGTTTTAAGTTACCATCAGACGTCTGGCTAAATTGACTATCGACTGCCAGTGCCGATGACATAAGAAAAAATGTCAGCCATCGTCATATCAGTGCGTCAATGTACAATGCTGTTAATTCACTGTATGTATGGCTAAGAAAAAAAAATGCTTCGAAAAAGCTGATAGTCGCTCGGCTGGCCAAACTACTCCCCGTCTCTTCTGTAAACCTCAGATTTATCATCGGTGCACATTTCACAAGAGTCCGCTACTAATTATTTTCCTAGGTCAGATGAATGCAGTCCAAAGCCTAACATCCTATTATACTTAGACATTTTTAATATTATCCATATGTATCCAATGTATCCCTTGTGAATATTCCCTTCACGATTTCCGATTAAAATGTATAAATTTCTCACCTCCGGATTGCGTGCTACATGTTCTGCCCATATTGCCATCTTTGATTATATTGATGGGAATTTATAAGTAGTATTCCTTTTCTGTAATAACTACTCTTCATATTGTTCTTTAACTGCTCAGATTTATCACCTCACTAAACAACCTACGTAGCTGATACTAATTAACACACTCGTCTGCAAAACCAAAGGACAAGGCAAGTCTAAAGCTCAAAATTACGATTGTGTTGTTCAGGAAACAGGTGAAATACGTAAGGTGAAATAAACAAGAATAAAATACAACAGACAGATACTCTAATAAATTGATAAATTTATAAAATGTTTGTCAAAGTTAACAGTAAAGTTGAGAAGGTTCGCCCTGAAGAATAAATGGGAGTGTATTTGATAGGATCCCAATTCGAATCTTATCTGAGTTTTTGGCTATAATGAATTTGGAATTTCGTTTTTTTTTCCTGTCTCTCCAGCCGAATGTAGGAACTCTTTCTTGAAGTGGACAAGAACTGTCTCTTCCCAATTTCATACATACTCATCATTCATTACCTTCTTTCAATATAAATCGGCGCTTTATACCCTGTACAGTTCATAGAGTGAGTTAATGACATAAGAGTCGATTAATCATTGCTTATTAGAAGGGCATTCCAAATGTGGGACAGCTCTGAAACTCCACTGAAAAAGACGAAAAAGAGTCACCTTTTAAAAATACCACTTACGAAGTAATGGCTGCAGATCAATCATTGTATGACAAATCCCTTGCTCAGCACCGCGAGGGAAGTACGATTACTTCAGCCATGTATTCTCACAGGAAGATGTCTACTGATTTTCATGAATCTCACTAAGGATGTATCCATACAGATTTTTAAAATCTTTCTTCAGAAAAACTGATAAAATTCCCAGAAGGCATATGATAATTCATTTAAAATGTCGACGGAGTACGAAATTTTACATTGTGACTCGTAAATGCATCTAAAACCATTACATGAAACTTGTTTCATTAATCATATCTTTTCTGTCAGCCGGCCTTCCATTCGTGACGCACATCAGTGGCGGCAAACGTAAACAGCTTTAAATTGATTTTAATATTTAGAATTTAATAAACCTGTAAATCTAAAAACGTGTTTCAACTTCTTCTCTCCTGTGTCTCTTCTTTACTTGCAACTCAAATCGAACACTAAATTTCTTCGAAAATAACACTGGTCAACACATAAAATCTTATGAAAACGAAACTGGCCGATCTTGAATAATTTTAGGCTGCTAAACACGAAAATCACATTACAATTTGTCGATTGGCTCGTGTTTTTAAATTACGGCTGGGGTATCACATTAGTGAGTTACTCTACATTATTATCAGTTATAGTACCACCACGTTCTTAAAACGTGATCATCAACAGTCACCCCGCTCTGCATTACGTGACAAGTTGTTACCGCCTCAAATACATCTTCAACTCTTGCAGTATTTCTCGAATCCGGCCAGGTACTGGGTAATTTATTCTCATTTAACGGTTCTCTATGAGATTCCTACTTCTTGCGCAGTATTTTTGTCGTGTAAGATTGATATGCCCCGTAATTGTGTGAATAGCCTGGATAACTTCTTTTACATATGTGGAGAAGTCACGTTTGCTTCAAGAAATGTACGTTAACTAAGCCATAAAAAAGGCTGACGAATTGTACTTTGGGTGTAAAGTAGGCGATCAGGACAAGAACTGGGCTTCACACATATACTGCACTACCTGTTCATCAAAACTCAACGCATGGGTGAATCGTTAGGGACGTTCTGTGCCTTTCGCAGTGCCCATGGTATGGAGGGAGCCAACAAATCACATCACAGACTGTTACTTCTGTATGGTGCCTCCTATTTGAAAAGGAGTGACAATGAATAAAAAGTGGACAGTGACTTACCCAAGTATAACATCTGCAATTCGCCCCATCCCTCACGGTGAACTACTACCTATTCCTGAACCACCCGAAAGTTTTTCTGTAGACTCTGATGAAGATGAAGACACTGATGACGTTCATGATGAGCTTATACCTTGTATAAGTATAACAAACTAGTTTTTTTCGAAAACAAGAGCCAATCTGCCAATATAAGCACTATTTCTGTGTTTAACACCCCAAAATCTATAAAGTAACTTACTTTCATGCCCATAACAAGAAATGACACAAAATTTGTTGAACAGTGTGATCTATCATAAAATAAATGCATAACGTACAATAGCCCTGTATATCTATTTGATTTAATGCATTTGACCAGAAACGGTTCGTGTAACAAATATTTTTTTTAATAATTTATGCGGATTTTATATGAAATTGAAATCTGGATTGTCATCCTGGCAAAGATTAAAGACCAAGGGTTTATGGAGAACACGCTGCTGACGATAATATTTAAACCTGATAAACATGTTGTATGAAGATATCTGTCTTCTGGGTTGTTGCGCTGTGTAGTCTGGTAGATGTTTACCAACGTTTCAGAGGTCATACTTCCCCCGTCATCAGGGCGATTCATCTACCAGACTACACAGCGCAACAACCCAGAAGACAGAAATCTTCATACTCATCGCCCTGATGACGGAAGCAGTATGACCTCTGAAACGTTGGTTAACATCGACCAGACTACACGGCGCAACAAACCAGAAGACATAAATCTTCATACTCACTGCTGTGAAAACCTCAAATCATACAAACAGGATGTAATTTGAGGAAGAGAAAATGACAAGATTAGAGTTTAAGGATTTGTACATTCTACGAAATATTATTAGACTAATCGCATCCGGGAACATAAAATGGTCAGAACGTGCAGCACGCGTGGAAGAGCTGAAGAAACCCTTAAGGGATGAGACAACTTCGAAGACAGAAGGAAAACATTAGGGTGCATCAAATAATGGAATAGGAGGACTCTACTGCATGGAGTCAATAAACAAAAAAAAATTGTCCATAATAAATAAACCTCAAAGTCACTGCGATATCACAAATAGCGCACTTTCACTCTTATAAAGCTACTCGGTAAATGCAATCTCCCTGAAAATGTTCGATGCGAATCTCTGAGCACTGGAATCGACCCTGTGATAAAGCACATATTTGTTGTTAAACTGACAAATGTCATGGCGGTATTCTTGCGACAGGTTGTTTGAAATGTGGCTTCGTGTTACTTTCTGTTGAACACGTCAACATGGTGACCACTTAGCACAGGTCCATGCGCTGAATTCTACCCGCAGTTTGAAATCCCAATCAGAGAACCAAAGGGCACGGCACGCAAACCAGCAGAAGTTAGCACCACCCTTCAATATGAAATTAATGATGTGGAACTAGTAAGCGGTTTGGATAACTGAATTATGGGCTGCAGCCAGAAACATTCGTCGTTTTCAAGAGGGCGCTGGCTACATATTATATTTGTTTTGAAAATTACGAATATTTACTTTCGTCTAGTACATTTGCGGAATTCCTGAATCAAAAACGACTCTTTTTTAAAGCAAATTCAATAGCCCAATATTAGGGATAAAAACAAGTTTAATTTTTATCAGATATCAGGTTCTCATGGCTGTAAATATGTATGTATAAGACTGCCTTCTGGGATATTACACCACGTAGTCTCACAAAAATTTACAGACGTTTTAGAGGTGCTTATTGCCTCCATCATCAGGACAATTAGAAACTGTTGGCAATTACTGACAAATATACACGGTGCTAAGAATCATAAGAACAGCATCATCATCCTCACCGCTGCTAACACCTAATATCTCACAGATCAAGCGTAAAAATCAACAGAATGTTCTCATACATTGTGCTGAAAATCCAGTGAATTCTGTTTGATATTACAACTCTGCGAACAGCACTGATGTCAAAATTTAAAAAAGTTGTTAAATATGTAGCAGGCCTACAGATGTTTATGCATCTTCATCCCATCTCGATGACGTATGGGAATGTTAATTTCTAAGCGATTGTTTAATAGTGAAAAAATCCGAGAAGCAAATAATTCTGTTATGTCACTGAGACAGTAGGGAATTTTTAAAACAAAAAGCTCGGTTAAAGGTTCCGTTGTATCGATCATGAAAGAAAGCGGCAGTTCATAACGAATCGGGATGGGCGCCTTGGGATATAAGACCGCGGAATTTTATTCTGGTCGTATATTACTATGTTTGTATAAAAATATAACTGGAAAAGGAAAGAAAATATTGAACTAACAACTAAGGAAAGAAACAAAGCAAAATAAATTCTGAATTCAAGGAATTTATAAAGTTCCAGTTCCTACGGAAGGGAAAATGCCTTTATAATAAATTTGCAATTGTAAGATAAATTATGTATTCCGATTTCATCGCACAATAATTAATATACAACATCACGCTGACGATGAAGAAGGCGTTTCAAACACCGTTGCTCATTGATTATGTGATTGAATTGTGGCTGATAACCTAACTTCGTGGTCCTTTACACCTCGAACGCTGTTACGTGGTCTACAATGCCTGTAGCTCAATATTTCTACCCCCCTGTACAAGCCTTCTCTTAAGGACAAATAGAAATTTGGAATTATAATTTCCAGTGTAATGTCTTGAATAATTTGAATACATAATTTTGCGCTGTTTGTATGATGTGTGTACAATGAGTAATTGGTATTCATCCTCTTTACTTGAAAACCAAAGCATCCAGTTAGAAAATCTTTAACAGCATACAAATATTATCAACATTATTAAAATAATACAAAAGGAAACAGAAAGGTAAAAGCGATTACCATGTAACTTCCATAACTACTGACAATAGATCAGAATACACTCATTTCCTATGGAATTCTACAGTAATTGTTAAACAATGAAATTGCTTTGCATCTGTAACACTACTCACAATTCGTAGTATCGGGGGGTTGTCACTGTTTACGAGTACGTGATTTCAAAATCCGATTTGCTAGTATCTATAAATTAAATCTACGATCAAATTAAATTTTCCTTTCTGTGGAGATCCGTGAAGCACGACTAATAACCGGGACAAATAAAGCCGCAGACCGTTCGCTACACTTGAACAATTACTGGACACCTACATTTCGATAGATAATGCGCATTCTACGTTTGTATTCATGTTCTTTCACAGAGCAGACGCACATAATGAAGGACTGACAGCAATACAAGAATTGTTTGTGTATGGGCGTGGTATCTTTCGCCTACCAGGGCGTATAGATTTATTATTCAGCACTACGTCTATCTGCACAAAACTAGGCAGGAGCATCAGCGAATTTGTACTGGCACTAACACGGAAACATTTATCTTAATGGCCTCCATGTATACATTATTATGCAGAATTAAAAAAGCAATGCCACATGCTGATATCTATTTATTAAGGTTTATTTAACGACGCTGCCAGTAGCTCAGACAATAAAGCGTAGAATGAGAGGATAATTAATGAACAACGAATTGAAAGAAATGTGAAAGGATTAAAAGTGACCTCATTTAAGATGCTACCCCGAACGACTGAGGCAAAATCTTGTGTCAGGATAACTGGTCTCCAGCTTCAAATTTAAACACGGGATCTCCCAATTACAAAAGCTACTGTGACATTCGGTATTATTTTGATACAGTGCTTTAAAACTATGTAATTTTTACAGAATTGTCATGTAATTTCATGCTATATAAATGTTACTACTACGAAATAAATTAAATCGTGGTGATTTTATATCCTTCAGTTTTAAAAAAAATATTAAAGAGGACTGGAAATTATGAATTTTAAAATCAGAAAGAAATATTACGACTTATTGATGGTATTTTTCAGTCTTTCACCTGAAGCAAAGGAGCAAAAGTAGATCTTCTCAGTTTACAATATCAGCCTCTGGCGTTCATCCAACAATTTCTTCAATACGTGTCGGGTGTGATCATACAGAGCAATAATTTTATAATTTTATTGCACTTTTTATTATACTTAACAGAACATTGTTATTAAAACCTTGCATACCGTGCAGTGTATTGATATATATAAAATAATGCAACAAAGAAAACTGTTTGCACATTATTTAATGATTTTATATAAAACATTGCTAGTTTAATGATGAAACTCTACACAAAAGTCATTAAATTCAATACTTTACTTGCCTCAGATGTCGATACATTGATTCTGTGCGTATTAACACCATACGAGTTCTTTCTTAAGACAACTATTCAGCCCTGAGACGGAGAGGACACGATTCTTAAGGTGGAACAGATTTACTAAATATGAGCCAACAGAATCTGACTAATTCTGTGTCATTTCGTTAAGTTTTCCTCACATTATGTTAAGAAGAAATTTGAAATTATGTTATTGGTCTGTAACTTACTTCCTGTGTCTGGTTTCTACCATCGTGCTTATTACATTGTTTCTTTCTCAAACACGACTTTTCCTTTAGTGTGTAATAACCATAACAGTGATATGTGACAGTTAATATAGAAGACCGCACCAGGACCATCTGTTATCCCGATACAGTCTCTTCATCCACCTTTGTTCATAGGCCTACTCAATGCAACAGACAATCAGGTGTCTCAAAAGCATACGAAGAGAATAATTGATATACAGCCTTATTTATCTGAATAGCTATTTTAGTATGTCTGATTTAAGATTCTCACGAGGGTAAAGATGTTATGCTGGTCTTTTAGGTTGTACCGCTTTACAGACTTGTAGGTAGATACCAACGTTTTTGAGGAACATACTGCCTCCATCTTCAAATTATCCTCCGAAACTCGTATCTATCTACAGGTCCACACGGCTTATAACCCGAAGACCAACACAGATAGCATTATTAATAGTTCGTATTTAATCTAAAATGGGAAATAAATAAATAAATATAAAATATGATTTTAAAATAACAGGGTGTAATATTGTGAAACAAAATATGGCAGTGTGCCTTTGGGTTCCATAAAAGGACAGAAATCTATTTGCTACTAAAAGACTAAGTTCGATTTCAGGTTCTCACGACGGCTAGTAAGAAGATCACAGCCTTCTGGGATATTGCGCAATATAGTCTCATAAAAAGTGATCGACGTTTCAGAGATGCTTACTACCACCATTAATGCCATAATGATGGAGGAAGTAAGTACCTCCGAAACGACGGCTAATTTCTATGAGACTACAGGACGCAATGTCTCACAAAGCTGTCATCTTCGATTATCCATTTCCCAAGAATATCTCTGCTGAAGTAACTAATTAGCCTCATTTGTTCTTAATTAGCTTAATTATAACTGAGACACTTCATGTGACATCCTATATATTATCGGCATAATTAAATATTTTTTCAGTATGAATCTGTACGTAATTTAAGTTCCATCTTTCGGGAGTACTTTCTATTTTATTCTATTTCTGATTCAGTTTGAATTCTCTAAGTTCTGCTTGATCAAAAATGCCTACATAATAAAATGGAAATTCTCCTGGGAAATAAAAGCACGCCTATGTCAGATACGTATGAAGCAAATGGAAATTTCTGTCTCTGCGGTTGTGAGGAGCAACGAATGATTTCAGAGGTCGAAACATTCTTATGATATGTAAGAATATGGATACCAGTCTCTCGCTGCGAGTTTGACAAACCGCGAAAATCTTTACAATAGGTACGCTATGGCGTATTTGCGACGCCATATAATGATCCTACACAGCTTTTGGTTTATATATCTTGCAGCGAACAAAATCAAAAACAACTTTACCTTTTGAGATTCGAGGTGCACACGGCGGTAAACGTCAATGTTGGTATTCTGGAAAGTAACGCTGAGGTGAACATGAAATAGTAAGTTCCTAAAAGTGCAGACTGCGTTACTATCCAGAACACCAATATCGAGAGCTATAACTTTCCTTTTGCTGGTTTTTCAACTTCAAAGACTGGGCCTTCAGACAAGTTTCCTCCACATCAAACCTTGATCCCTAGATGTCCCCGTGCTTCTTCTCCCTTAGAGTTTATAAAATAACAATTTGTAACAATTGTTCGTCGTCATTATTTGAAGGTGTTCTTTCTTTATTTCTTTTTCTGCCTGTAACACTATCATTTCCAAAAATAGCTGTCTTCTGGGTGTTAGCGCAATGTAGTCTGGTAGACGTTCACCAACGTTTCAGGGGTCCTTGCTGCCTCCATTGACAGGGCAATGAAACTTCAGTAAACTTCTACCAGACTACACGGCGCTACAACCCAGAAGATAGCCATCTTCATTCTCGTCGCCGTGAGAACCTCAAATTCTCATTTTCCATTCATACTGAAAACGCGTCATTCTTTCACCATTAATATGATTCGCTTTCGATCTCGTAGAACAAAGGCGCGTCACAATACGATGTTTTATTCGGTCCGACTTATAAAAGCTGTGCGGCGTCAAATTCCCCAATTTTAATAAATACGAAGTTTCAGAAAGCCGCCTATTATTTCAATTCTATAAAATGTATAAAATATAAATGTGTATAAATGAAATTCACATTTGTGTGATTTTTTGGGAAAACTAAATCTTAAGTTCGTGTGGAATTAGTACAGGTAGACTTCCCCAGCCATGTTACGGCTCCGGTAAATGTAGCCTCTTTTTGAAGCGCCTTGCGGCACGCATCGAATTTAACATCCCCGGCGAAAGGATACTCAAGCTGCTGATGGTAAAGACGGCACTTCTACTGTTAAAACTATAGATGCAGGCTTATATTTTTCAGTCACTGCCCATATTTCAGAGTCTTTCTTTTTGTAATTTTTTTCTGTAACTTTTCTTCTCGTATTCTTTAAAGGTCTTCGTATTGAAATTTGATCCATTTCCTCCCCATACCAATGTTTTGAAGAGCTAATAAAATTCTACAGCCCAAATAACTGAAGCTATTTACCCGCTCTAAAGCAGTGATTCCTACACTCTATTCCCGCGGTAGACACTTTATTCAGCTTTTGTTTCAAACTGATCTTACCGCAGGCCTATAAGTGTGTTTGCGTGTATTCAAATCTATGATCGTGTATGTGTTCATCCGCACTATGTCTCACTAAGTGCCTCCTGCGAAGAGTCGCCATAGATACGGGACATTTATCATGTGTTGTAATTTGTTTTAATTTATTACCGCCGTGGTCGATACAACATCGTCAGATTTCATAGTGTATGAAAGTCTTGATAATTAATAACCAACTAAACAATCTGGTTAAAGATCGAATTGCAGACGGTTGTATTAATTACTGAATCGCCCTTGAACTTCATGTAGGACTGACACCGCATTTTCTGAACATGAAGACACAGGTTATAATTCCTAAGGGACAGAAGATGTGACATTTAAATAACCGGACGGGCTATGTAAAAGATTGTCATAGACTTCAAAGTACTTGTCTTCACTCTCTATATACGCTAGAAAACTGCCAGTCAAAAGTGACTGGGATATCTAAAGTAGCACTTAAACCATATTTTTAGTGTAAAGTGTAACTAAAACCATTACTTATGTTCGCTTAATGAAACGTTAACACGTAAACATGTTTTTCTGCATTCTAAATAAGTACATGTACATGGCAGGTCATCGATTAGTGAACAGTCTTTTGTTTCAGTTCACTGTTTCCACAAAGCAACATTTACAAATTACAATTAACTAATGTTGTGTAACAAAATAATTAACTTCATTATTATTCTTGCTTAATTGAAGAATATGATACAATTTTACGCACCGCAATCTCAGGGATTCTTATATCGAGATTATAATAAATATTATCTAACGCTGCCCAAAATCCTTTAACAGCGTCAGACCATCAACCAACCAATCAGCACTTATTACACACTACAGATAGATTCCAGAGCCTCTGCCATGCCTGGAAACACGGTCGGGAATCATTTTCCGAACGCCCTTCAAAATACTGTCGTCAAACTGCTCTAAACGTGTTCCTTCAAACAATTAAAAATTGCCGAAATGCTGTATGAGAAGGCTAAGAGTTTTGTATTTTTCTGCACTGCAGTTAACGTTCCAATACATTTCGGTAAACTGCTTTCTTACTTATTTTGTCTCACAGAAACATACTGGTAGTGGATAATTAATTACTTTCGTATCAAAAAAGGCAGATCACCACGATTTTGACCTTTGATTCTGATATTCGCGGACCTGGATACTCAGGACTCATTCAATGGAGACGGCATTTCGTTTCTGCGTTATAAAGGAAAACCGAGATATCACCACAAGCCCACTGTGTATTCCAAAAAAATCTTAGGTTATGAACCGAAACTCCGGTCCACCTTATACTCGCTGACTCGGTTGCTCGTGTATTCTACGCCCCGAGATATTCGTGGGGAAACCAAGGAACATTGAAGGCAGTTGAACATAACAATCAATTAAATTAAATCCCAATCAATTTTGAAGTTAAACAAACAAAATGAATTTAATGTGAAAAATTGATAAAAA
>NW_019059608.1:766807-809761 GCF_000696155.1 Zootermopsis nevadensis
CCCCCCCCCTTAACGGAAGACAGACGCAGAATCCAGCTTTCGAAATTATACGCCGTTAAGTGGGATTTGAGGTTTCCACGGCGGTGAGTCTGAAGATGTCTGTCTTCTGGGTTGTTACGCGTGTAGTCTGGTATAAATTTACCGAAGTTTTACAGGTCCTTGCTGCCTCCATCATCAGCATGACAGACTCATCGCCCTGATGATGGAGCCAGCATGGGCTTCTAAAGCGTTGGTAAACTTCTACCAGACTACACTCGTAACAACCCAGAAGACAGACATCTTCGGTTGAGTTGTTATTATTGTTTTATAATTCAGACAACGGACAAAGATAAAAAAACAATTTGACATATTACAATACACCATCGTCAAAAAAACATTCATACTTTGACTATAGTAAGGTATATAACAACCTTCCCAATGGAGCCCCGGTGTATATACAGATGTAACAGAAAATACAACATACAAGTCGGAAAAATAAACAGAAGCGAGCAGTTACAAATAGTGTCCCTGCTAGGGACAAAAATGCAAGGAAAATAAACTGTCGACGCGTACATAAATGCTTCCCGCCGCGTCTACTATTTGCTTTTGAGGTGGAATAAAGGAATACTGAGGCGGTTAGAGCCTAATGTGTCTGTAATGTTGCTCGAAATTTAATTACGGTAATGGCTCTTGATTATTTTCTATCGTTTGGCATCGTTCAGACTAGACCGATGCTTATTTAATGTGATGGACAAGAAATTAAACAGTGCGAGCATTAAAATGTGGTCGTATCACACGAATTCCAGCAACGCCAGGCGACAACCCACTGTTGCTGAGAGTGTGGTTCACGGCCCACCTGTGGTCTGTGAGCTTCATTCAATTCACACTTTGAACAGCTGGGTTAACACGGAATTAAAAACAAAGTTACAAATCTGATTGTAAATATAATGTAAATATATTGTGTATATATATATATATATATATATAGTTAAGGAATGAACAGCTCGTGTGAAGTTTTTCGAAATTCTTCGATTAAAAATGATAAGTACTTTAATTTGAATCGTATTAATACTATACAAAATTCATTAACACACATCTTTGCGCTCTAGTCATAGTATTAAATTTAACTATGATTATTTGCGGTGTATTTAAAGCAACAGAATTAAAATACTATAAAATGAAGCTCTTTTTAAGAAGCTTAGCGATGGTTCATACTTTAATGAGATTGTCTGTATTAGTATAATATACCTCAGAATACATCAGCGAATATTTTAAAAATCAACCAGCAAGGAATATACAAAATAACTGGCGAATCTGAGTTCCATCTTATTAAATATGCATCAAACAATGGGCAATATCCAACATAATTTCGTTAACGACTAGCCAAATTTGTATTAATTAAGCCCCCTTTAACATATTTCTAATACATCGTACTACTTAACTTACCAATTATTATCAATATTCATTTCAATTTCACACCGGGCTTCATTATTATGCGTTACTTCACATCGTACGAAAAAAATTTACCTTACATGACAAATTCTACAGGCTCTTTCATTCAGTCATCTTTTTCACTTAATATATTTCGATTTTTTAACTGGATACGATGAAACACATTTCATATCCCTGTGTTAGCAGTTCCGAAACTCACTTTTCCGGATCACTTGAAAATTGCTAAAGATTTTGGTGTTCCACTTCATGACTTTCCGATATGAAAATGGCTGTCTTCTGGGTTGCTACGCCTTGAAGTCTCGTAAAAGTTCACCGAAGTTTCAGAGGTGCTTGCTACATTCATCATCACTGCAACGACTCGTTACTCTCATGATGGAGAATGCAATCACCTCTAAAACGTCGGTAAACGTCTAAAGACAGCCATCTTCATACTCGCCTGAAGTTTAACTTTCCAACCTGTTTGATAACTGTAATGAGCTGAGCTATAGATGCTAAAGAAGAGAATAAAGAAATCTGTATTGTACGTAATTTATCTCAAAAGCATCTTGCCTATCTTATTGCTCGCTTACGTACTTTTTTCCTTAGTTGTCCCACGGACCACACTTATAAACTGCTCTGTTCTCTAACACATCCGGCGGTTTACTATTTTTTGACAGCATTTGAATATTATTAGCACTGGTGCCCAGCCCTCAGACATTATCGCATTAAAACGTATACAAGCGTAGAATTATTTTTAGAAAATTGAGAATAAAATTACATTAAAGAAAGGCTATCACCTTCAATTATATATAATGTGATGTCTCCTTAGTTAGGTATGTTTAAGTTACACATATAGGCCTATAACAAGCGATTAACGCAAAAACGGGAGCAGATCTATATATACTATCCAGATTCTAAATAAATAATTAAAGGCATGGCACAGTTCAAATGGATTTATAATTCGATTGACCAATATAATGATGTTTTGTGTCCTGAACGACAAATATGTTACCGCGCTGGTGGCGAAGAAACTTCGTTATTGTCCACTGTTTACAAAATTAAAAACCTCGATAATTAACTTTATATTTTGCATCAGAAATTGATTCCTGCTAACGAAAAACAACATTCATAATACTGATATTGTGGCATATGCAGCCAGGAGACGCACATCGGTCTATAGCAAGTGTGTCACGACTTGATACAAACTCTAACTTCATAAATTATGAACTGTACGCACAGCGTAACAAGACTGACGCGTTCGCCATAATTTTGACCAGTGACCCCCCAGCGAGTGGTGCCAGTAACGGCAGCGTTGTAAGGAGTTAATAGCATTTACGTGGGCGGTAGAGTGTGTCGCTGGAAGACGTCATTACGGAGGATTCCTCCCACCAAGGGAATCGTGGTAACCAAGGTAAAGATCATTTACAGTCATACTAAGACAATCTCGAAAAAGTGGCCATCAAAATCGCCCGTTTCAAATTCAATATGAAATTGTTGGCCAATTTTTCGTATAATTCTCAAATATTAAAGTGGATTAAAATGTTTTCATCACTTTTCTATTTGTTTTCATACAATTCATGCAGGACGGGTAGATTTTTTTGAGGCGCTCGGCAGTTTCTCTTTTAAAACGTCCTTTTCTCCTCACCAAAAATAAAAGTGATGCTAAAATCGGAATTTTTCAACAACGCAAAACTTTTGGGCATATCTAACGCAGTCATGCCGGTAAAAAGTTACAAACTTACGCTGAACGTATGTTTTGTAGTAATATAACTAAAAGCCTCATTTTCACAAAAAGCATTTTGTCTTGACTACGGGTGCTCGCTTCATTTAATAAACCCCATCACCAGAAACCGAGAACAACAAAAACTGTGTGGGGAAATAATTATTTAATAACTCAACTGAAGGATTCTTCTGAATCTGCTACGACGACAAAGGCTGCAGCTGAAAATACAAAAACTAAGATACTACAATAAAACCTCTTGCAGCTACTTACATTGCGCCAAATGCGGCCCGAAGATTGTATTGTCCTCAGGTTGCCACACAGACTTTCACCCACACAAAGTAAAGCATCACTCACTGACCATTGTATTCCTGAAACACAGCACGAAGCACATATCTCAGACTCGTACCACCTGGTCTGCAACTGCTTCATAGTACAAAAGCGATACATGTCCACAGTTGTTTCTTTGCTCGGTGACAGGTTACAATTTGGGTAATGACCACGATTCAGCGCTTTAGATGCTGAGATACCAAACAGTTTCTTTAAAACAGCAGTACTCACGCTTACAGAGCAGCGCATGAGTAGAACACAGTTCAAATATTACATAAAGAAATACTGAGAAAGAAGAGAAATTATGACAAGTAGGATTTGAGGTTTTCACGGCGGTAAGTCTGAAGTTGGCTGTCTTCTGGGTTGTTCTGCCGTGTAGTCTGGTAGAAGTTTACCGACGTTTCAGAGGTCATTGCTGACTCCATCATGAGGGCGATCCCCCTGATGATGGAGGCAGTTTAAAATGAAAACTCTGACATAATGCGAAATTTTTAGTTCTTGATTTGACAGATGATAACTAACAAACCACTGGAATTATAAGTATAAAACTTGTCATTAAATTTGATGTAAATTGTATATGAATATGTTTACACGTCAACAATTAAAACATACTGACGGTGAGACAAACAGAGGTGAATTGCTTTATTATCATGAATCCACTTGCGTCTTTCCGTCATCCTTATCATGGGAGAAAATTTAAACGTAATCGACATAATATCATATTTTCTGATGATAATTTCAGAGTGCTGTCATACATAAGAAAGAAAAATAAACTTCTTCGACAGCTCTGAGCAACGAACTGTCACACTTCAGAGACCTCATTCATTTAGGCTGAATTTTTTTTTTATTTCAGATATCGTAAGCATATAAGGATGGTCCCACGCATCATTATATGTCGATAAATTTGCTTTCCCTTCTGATGACGCAGACTGTCAACGAGAAAAGCCGGGAAATTCCAGTCTCTCCTGGTCCCAGCTTTCTTCTATTGCAATAGCTCGCATCGTACTGAAAGGCTGTTCCTATAAAAAGGGAAAGCTAGCCCCTTAATTATTACAATTTCAAATTATACGCGGCACTTACTTGCAATAAAACAAAGTTATACAATATTAGGGACATAAATATATTAATAATTCGATTCGGTACATGCAAAACAATTTCTGTTTTTCGCTAAAATTGAATGCTGACGTCCATAAAACGGGTATCAGAATGTGCTACAGGAAAAACAATTGGGTTTTAGGGGAGGAAATATTTGTACGTAAAACAAACTGTTTGTAACATATAACAGACAACTGTCCGTCTTTATCACCCTATCCCAAACGACACGTCGCAGATAACATAATAAAGATATGCAATGTTTCTCTTGGAGAGACAACCCCGAGGTCTTTCCAAAATGTGTTCAACCACGCGTCGAAGGAATTACACAACCAGGAAGATAAATTATTTCTTCTATTGCAAAAATGAGTTCAAAAAACGTGGCGGGTTAGAAAAGTGTTGAATAAAATTTCTTAAACTAAGATGATTTTAAATTCGAATAACTTAAAATTAATGACCGGCGCATCGTAAAAAACCGTGTGTACTTGTAATTTGATAAATACATCTGAACTTAGCAGTACTCTCGTAGAAATCAAGTCTGGTTGAAAGTAAAAACAAATAGAACTGTAATAGAAAGTAAAGTCTTAATTTGCGCAAAGGAGTGCCCGTTCTACCAACAAGCATTATGCCGTTCACCTTACAATGCGTTAATATACGTTCCTTTTACAGAGGTGGATGCCCGCGGCTTCCACGAATCAGTGTTCGACGGTTTCGATGATTACTACCCTCAGTCACGGCGTCTAAAGCGCGATCCACTTGGTATCAACTCTCGAGGATTCCACGATGACGTGTTCAATCGAGATTTCGGGTCCTTTCACACAGTGAAAAGATCCAGCACGTAAGTTAAAAACAAGATATTTAAAAGGCTGGAGAGAGACTGGTGATTGCAAGTCGGAAGACGTCAGGGTATTTAAGAAACATATATGTAAACACACATGCATGCACGCGTGCGTGCGTGCGTGCGTGCGTGAGTAGTTACGTAACTTTACACACACTCACACAAAGGAAGAGAGTGGGCGTATGGACTGGATTAATCTGGCTCACAATTGGGTTGAGACGGAAGAACGTTTGAACACTATAAAATTCACTTTTCATAAAAGCCGAAAATTTCTTGAGTGACTATCAGTTTCTCAAGAAGGGCTCTAATCCATTAAATTAAATCGCTTCTCTGTTAGTCAACCAGACATTCAGTTACTTATTTTTACTGGCGGCTCGAAGGTATCACCACCTTGTAAAAGGCATGAAGATTTCCGTCTTCTGGGTTGTTGCGCTGTGTAGTCTGGTCGATGTTAATCAACGTTTCAGAGGTCATACTGCCTCCGTCCGCCCTCAAATGCCTCCGTCCGTGCTCAAATGACCCTTAGGGCCATGCCGGCCGGAGCTTCGGCTCATGGTAGGGTCACCCAAGCCGGACAGGTCTAAGGTGATGCGCCAGACTAAGAGTGATACCCTGGTCCTCCAGGTTGGGGGTTGGGCGTAAGGCTAACAGTTCCCAGTATCCCAGTACTTTTACTCCACGTAGTATATTATTGATTAACTCCAGTAACATAACCTAATTTTCAACACCTCTAATACAAAGCGCCTACATGGCGTCTAATGGGACAGCTTTACTTTTTTACATTACTTTTACAGCAAAACACTGGGTGGTACATTTTCATGACTAAAAACGCCTTTTGTTATTTTAAGTCAAATATTGTAAGTACTTTACATCGCATATAAAAGCTATGAAAATAAATCATGCTAATCATATATTTGATAAATGAAATCAGAGAAAGTTTGTCGGACATTTCCAACAATAAATATTAACTCAAATGGTTGGGTTATTGCTCTGTAACTGACTGGTTTGTGCGTTTGTTTCAGACAAAACACTGCTCCTCTGATTACTGACACAACCTTACCTAAGTACATCAGGCGACTTGTCCCAGTACAACGCAAAAAGAGGAAAGCAGAAGATCTGATAGAAGGACGCAAACCGCCAGGAGCCAAACAACCCTCTACCGACACACGCAAGGAACAACGTGAATCGGGTTCCCACAAATGCCGTCGAGACACCTTCCGTGCCGATAATGGTGACGCCGTAGGCAAGAGACGGCCCGAAATGGACAGCAGTGGCTTCCATGGTGATACATTCCGCGGAGGATTCGGCGACTTCTGGACTATGAGGAAGAAGAATCTTCTGACGGAAGATTCGGTGAATTCTTCAGTACAATATGATTTCGATAATGGCTGGACAACGCAGAAAAGAAGACTTGGTATTGGGCCATCAGGATTTCATGCCGATACTTTCACTAGTGGTTTTGGAGATTTCTCAACAATGAAAAAACGTGAAACTGGAAGTAATTCAGATAATAAATTGTTCATATCAGAAGCCGAAAAACGGAAGCCGGAAATGGGTTCAAACGGCTTTCACGGAGACACATTCAGTAATGGATTTGGGGACTTTTGGACAATGAAGAGAAACGGCGCAGACTCCAGAAAAGAAAACGCCCTTAACGGTGTGGAACACAAAAGGCGCCCAGAGATGGACTTCTCCGGTTTTCATGGGGACACATTTAAAAATGGATTTGGAGATTTCTGGGCCATGAAGAAAAGGAGGCCGGAAATGGATTCCTCCGGATTTCATGGGGATACGTTTAAAAGTGGATTCGGAGACTTTTGGACTATGAAGAGGAAGCCAGAAATGGATTCTTCTGGATTTCATGGCGACACATTTCGTAATGGCTTTGGTGATTTCTGGACAATGAAAAAGAAAAACCCAAAAATGGATTCCTCAGGATTTCACGGAGATCTCTTCAACAGCGGCTTCGGAGACTTCTCGACGATGAAGAAAAGGAAACAGGAAATGGATTCTTCGGGTTTTCATGGAGTCACATTGAATAACGAATTCGGTGACTTTTTGACCATGAAAAGGGGATGGCCTGAAAGGGAGTATTCAGGTCTTCACGACGTTCCTTTCAATATTGGATTTGGAGACAGGTCTGTGAAGAAGCGTAAACCCGAAATGGATTCATCTGGATTTCATGGAGACACATTTAATGGTGGATTCGGAGACTTCTGGCCAATGAAGAAAAGGAAACCTGAGATGGATGCTTCGGGTTTTCATGGAGACGCTTTTAACAATGGATTTGGAAACTTTTGGACGATGAAAAAGAGAAGACCAGAAATGGATTCTTCAGGATTTCACGGTGACACTTTTAACAGCGGGTTCGGGGACTTCTGGCCCATGAAAAAAAGGAAACCAGAGATGGATTCATCCGGGATTCATGGAGAAACTTTTCATGGGGGATTTGGCGACTTTTTGACAATGAAGAAGAGATCGAATTTCCGGAATAATTCCACTATAGGACGTAATGTTCAAACTTGCAGACACTGTAATGACAATTCGATAAACATGCAGAATTCTAAGAACCCCTAAGACATGGAAAGCTATACAGAAATGACAAACCCAGTCATATTAAATGTTATCAGTACAGCAGGCAGACACTATATATAAATCTTCCAACCTGGTCATTATTTACTTTGTCCATACTCAATTCAAAAGCAAACATTTCTATCGGAAAGTATTTAATGGAACACTTGAAAAGTCACAAGTCTCACAGCGGGAAAATGAATTTTTCATGTAAATTTAAATTATAATTACAAACATCACACATTAATATCCTTTCCTGTCATCAGACTTAACTGTCTCTGGTATGGTAGCAGAGTGGCTATTGTCGGTTTTATAGTGCATAACGCGATTACAACCGATGTTTCGTAAATTTAAAATGTTTGATGAATAAAGCCACCACCACGCAGCTCCACGATAATACATAATAGAAAACATATTAGACCTGAACTTTCGGGAATGTTAAAATTTGGATTGTGGCCTTTTGAATCACGGTACCTGTATCACTACACGGCGTTGTAACACATAAAACCATAATCCAACAGAAGTGCGTGACATAATAATCTTCCGTAGTCTTCTTCTATAAGAAATTTTATTGTGTCAGTACAGTTTATTTTAAGAACGGCCAGAGTCAAGAACGGGCTATATCGCTAGTCATTTAAAACAAAATCTGCACGTAACTGGAATATTAAAGAGTTACGATCCCTTGCAATTAAGGCTCATCAACAAATGCAAAAATGTGGTAAGAATCAGAGATTAGACTGAAGTCTTTATGTATCCAAATTATGTATAGAGTTTGAAGAAAGCGATTTTATTTTTCGTTTCATCTTTAGGCATCATGCTTGATGATATATAATTGTAAATGTTTATTGATCTATGAGAGTAAGATCCAATCATTTGTTTCTATTTTCAACAGTTGACTTTTCACGTGTTCAGCTACATTTCCTCTCATGTCCCCTCTATAGACATCCCCGTGACTGTAATATGGACGTCATTATTTATTTCACGAAAAAAACCAAGACCCCAATTTTATGTAATACGGATAAAATTAATCAGTTAATGTCAAATTTGGTCTGTTGACTGACATTTCAGTGTAAATGTATAAAATATTCAACAGCGTCTACCAATAACACTGTAAAGTAATACTGTAAGAATTATGCATGTTCGCAGAAATAAGCTCTGATTTCTGGACATACAAAACCTGTTTGTTATATATTTCACTGGCTGTTCCTGTAACCCATTTCAATATATGCCATATCCTTTGTAATGTTTACCTACGTGTTGGAAGTATTTTAAACTAAAAATGCAACTAAAATTAAGAGTTGTGCATGATGTCTCAAAGCGATTAAATCATATTTTATGTTATGACTTTTGTGGAACAAACGGAAGTTATTATGCTCGGATTTTGTGTTACTTGTTTGAAAGTCACGATAATAAAATTCCGACTGATACTTCAATTATGTCCACAGAGATCTTTATGATTTGTATGTGAGAATCTGATATGATTAAGGAACCCATTTTGATCTTTTACTATTTTGAACGTTGTTTCTAATTGCTGATGCTCACTTACACAAACCAATGCTATTTTATGTTGAAACTATTTTGCGTTTCAAACTTACATATTTCAGATTTGAAGTGAAAACAGAAAAAAGTCATACATCATTTGAAAGTTGTGTCGCAGTAATAAGGGGCCAAGATTCTAGCTGCTAGTAACGACTTGATATGATGCATTAAGTTACTGTATGCAAGGATAGATGTTTTTAAATTATGTCTAAATTATTTAGAATGATCATGAATTACTTTGTCTGATATATTCTTTAGAAAAAGTCTTTTGGCGTGACTTTCATTTCTGGAGTGAAAACATTTTTTCAATGGGCTTAGAGTTGCTAGGTTCATAAGAAAAAGTTAGTCATATATTAGTTATAACGGCAATTCATTAGACTGCAAGTGATTTCGTGGTATTTGTATCAAGAAGATAATTTAAACCTCTGTCCAGTTTCTAAAGTAATTCTGACTAGCGAAACGTATGCGCGCCTTATAGTTTTTGAAAGACAAAATAAAAATACAATAATAAAAGTATGAGAAATGTTCTCGAAATACTGAGGCAGTGTGAACTGCGGTTTGATAAATTCAATTACGTCCATATGATTGTTGGCCAGTCAGATGGGATTCAATTGCCCAAACCTGAATCGGCCGGTTCCAGGTAAACATTGTTCTTTGTGAGCATTATTAAACATTTACAAGTAGGCTAAACCAAATTCTTTTAAGTATTTATATTGCTTTTCATTTGATTATCACTTTAATTTGTTAAAATACCAGGCCTTTTCCAAGGATATTTAAAGAATGTTATTAAATTAGTTAGAGTACTGTTCTTTTTTTTTCTTCTGTCTATCAGTACCACGAAAAGTATATTTGAATACATCATACCACAATTGAAGCTGAAGATATTTAACACGTTTGTATACTCTGACGGATGACTGTCTTGTGAAAAACGATGAAGAATACAAACGTAATTATGTATAAAAAATAAGGTGTTGGATTTTTGTATGGAAATCTGCCTACATATTCCAGTTCATGAAAGAATGTACACTTCTAAGTCGGTGTTTTCCTAGTGTCTTTTCACTTTAGCAAACAAAATTTCCCAACAGATGTACCCACCTAAATTCTATATAAATTCTTGCTCTCCCCTAATATAACCACATGCCTAGTCGATCGCAACTTCACTACCACAGTCATACTAAATGGTCTCCATGACTCATTACATAACATAATGAATTTCTCTCTTCCTCCTCCTTGGATACAAATACTTTCCTTGGCGGTTTCATTACAAACACTTATAATTTATGTCTTCCCCCAAAGCAAGAGATCTAATTCCACATCTATACAAAAGAAATGCCAAAATTATCCTTATATTCGGCGGTTTGGAAAGAATTAGTGTTAATAAGTTTTCTAAATTAATAATAATAATAAAATTAATAGAGACAAATTAAAAAGAAGAGAAAACAATAACATCTCTCAAAGAAAAATGTGAGATATACTTTCACTTACATAAACTCATGCAAAACCCTCTTGCATGTACATCTTAACTTATAAGTTTTTTTGCTTACCCAGAATTACATTATGATAATATACAGTATTGTCTGCATCTGCAATATGATACTCTTATCCACTGTAAATTAACATCAAAGCCAATGAGATGCAATCGCGAAGAGTGCATGTGGAAAAAGTTTGCATTTTATTCTGGTACAGTTTCCAATTTAGCTAATTGAAAGTTTGTAATTATCAGCTACGGAAATGTAAAGGCTCTTCTAACTGCGTCTTCTCTCAAATTTAAAATTCATTATTATAAGTCCTTATTAATTTCTCACACTGACAAAACCTTATAGGCTAAATTCTTTCCTCATTAATCAATTAATTTCAAACATAATTTCAAAAACCTTGGCTTAAACAAGTGTGGTGTTAAAATCCTGGAACCATCTATGATTCCATTCATGTGTTACAATGCCTCTTAATAAATTACTATAATCTTCTATAATGCAAGTTTAAACAAGGCAAATTCCTGCTTATGTGAGTAGTTACGCTGAAAACTGATTAAGACGTTTAACTGTAGATTTTCAGTGGATTCTTCCATCTCAAACTGAGAACTAATGTTTCTCCTGCAAGAAATAAACTACATTTCGGAACAAGTGAATTTAAGGTCTGTCCCAGCAGGAAAACAACTAGGCCTAAAAGCCTTCGACCCATGTAGCCAGTCTCTGGGCCAAGATTTGAGTACGACTACGTGTCCACATGTAACAGGGTCCACACTATGTGATCTATTTCTATCAAACTCGACATGGTAGACAGACACAAAATGTTGTCGATAAAACTGTATTTCGGATAGTTTGTACTCATCCAATATTAGGATTAAAACTTAATGACAAAAATGTATATTTTAATGAGCTAAAGGAATCCTACAGAACGCGTGATTATCAAATGTATTTGAAAAATTGTATCGTGAGAAAAAAAAAAAAGAGAATATGAGTCTGATCGTATTAACTTCAGTTTGTATGGCTATTAGGGGAGACTTGCCCCAAATAGCACAGGCATAATAAATGCAAATGGGTTTTAACTGACCTCTAAACCTATGACAGCATGTTTTCTGTAACATCTGGAGAATGAAGAAATGTTGTCACGTACGTGACGTGTCTTCCTACGGTTCTTTTCAAAAAAGAAAAATCACCAAAAAGCCAACGTCCATGTAAAATCACATACTTAACATTCTTATCATGAAATACAATGCTCGCCAATAAATATTATAGAATATGTAATTTTATCGTTATTAATAACATATTAGGCAGTATCTAAACAGGAAACGAATAAAAAAGATAAAAGCAGCACATTCAAATAATCAAGTTCAAAATACAGTAAAAGTCACCTCTTCATAATAAATTCTGTAGGATATTAGCAAATAAACACATGACAAAGGAAAATGCTCAGTAATATTACGTCTGTGTACAGAGTTCAGACACAAACCTAGCAGGTGATTTAATCCGAAGTTGGCTGCACCTGTTTTCCAAACCATACTAAAAACACAAGAAACGTTGATCGAAGCAATTAGTATTAATTATGACTAAACTAAAAAGACTTCACTGAATATCTGTTTCAATACACTGATCACAAATCTTAGGCTGCCAATGCTCGTAAAATGTTACAGCAAAACTATAAGAGAAACGCCAGAAAACAAATTTTTGCACACAAAGGATAAAATCCGCGCTGTATCAATACGCCATCTTTCACTGAAGTCGAGTACCAATACGACCAACCCAACGGCGTGACATTTAATACCATTCAAGGCATGCATTTGAAAACAACACAGGTGTTATTTTACTCAGCTATGTCATTTTAGGCTAGCCTCCCTACCACGTCGAAGCCACTTTAATAAAGATCCAAACGAGACGGAATAGTTTAGTCTGTAAAGAGCCTGGCGACGGATTGGATAACCGGAGTTCAGTTCTCGGCAGTGGATGAGATTTTTTTTATCGAATGATCCGAAGGGTAAAGGATGCTCTCTCTTGGGGGGACAAGGTGGCAGAAACATTAAGCTAACCGACCACTCTTCTTCACCTCGTACCTAGGTTAAAAATGTTGAAAAATATACATGCCTCTCCCCTTCAATGCGATGAAAATCGTCTCACACAATAAATATAATAATAATATAATTTACATAATGCCATTCACATCTAGAGCGACATGTTTCGACTAGCATGAGGGGTCATCTTCAGGCGCTTAATGTTCATGCAATATAGGCGAAGACCTGCGATATTTAAAACATCTTCTAAACATCTTTTTTCGACGAGTGCAATTTCCACTTCATACTAGCGTTACTACATATTAATTTGTAAAATGTTCTTACAACTGTTAAAATACATTCAACAATTAATACGGCCGTCTTCTGGACTGTTGTCCCGTGCAGTCTGAGAGAAGTTTACCAACGCTTCAGAGGTGTTTTCTGCGTCAACATCAGGGCCATGAGGGCCGCCATTGGGTCTAGTAGAAATTCAGCTACGTTTCAATAATCGCCCTGATGACGGAGACAGCAAACTCCTGTGAAACGCTGGCAAACTTGTGTCTCACTACCCGCAGCAACAACCCAGAAGACAACCATCTTCATGTTGTCTTCGCCGTGAGAACATGAAATCTCAAATATTACCTCACTGATTTAAGATCGTCATTGCCCGAGCAAAGATCCAGTAGGAGCGAAAATAAAAACCAATGTGGCAACTAAGCGAGAGTCCCGCAGAGTACCCATTTCCTGCCACCATGCAGGTTGGTTTGGTTTAACCAGGTTTTCCTGGGGGGGAACAAAGTGCTATTATCTCATTGCCAGGATCCATCCTGCCTCGCTGCTCCGAGAACTCTGCAATCACTTGCTAACTTAGAATTTCCACCCACAGCAGAGGACACTCCCCTTCTCCAACAACTCGACTTCGAGTACTCATTCATATGAAGTGGCAGACAGCAGAAGCAGTTGAAGAGTGTTAGGTGGCACAGCCAGGACACCTGTGGGCTCGGCCCCTCCCCCACCCCCGCCAACCCATCTTTTCATTTAGAGTGTACGTGAATACTTCTGTTGCCGGACAGGAATTACAATCCCGGTAATTCCTCAACTGACAAAGCGGCCAGTACGGACCGAGGATGGCTCGCTCAGGACAACGCTGATGGACTCAGGCTTGGTTGCGGCGTAGCCGTGGACCCCTCGAAGTATTGACATGTGTGCCGCTACCTGCCTTCTAATATCGTGTGCGTACTGAGTACTGTGTTCAGTGTCCCACCTCACGGGTGGGGATGTCGTCCCTTGGGCATCAGCTCCAAGGGACGCTATCTGCCGTCGGCCGAGCCGTGAGCGTCCTCAAGAATTCAACGCAACTCGGTAAAGATGGCGGAGAGCAACACACCATCACCCCAGACGCGTAAGTACACTGGGGCACTGCTCTGGCGAATTCTAACCCACTTATTAATGCAATGCATGATTTTATTTAACTCATATTTCTCACTGAAGAAGTTATGTGTAAACTAACTCCAGGCAGCAAATCTCTTTTTAAAAAGCTTATACTCTCTACCTAGTGAATAATCATGAGGTTCACTGCTATACTCACAAAACGGTCCCCATTCTGAGCTGGATGAATCCAGATACAATCTCCCACCTGATTTCCTTCGGATTCATTTTAATATTATCTTCCTATCTAACCATAAGTCTTCCGAGTTGTCTCTTCCCTTCACGTTTACGACTAAGATCTTCCCTCTCATGAATGCTAAATACTCCGCCCATCCTACTCTCCTTGATTTGATAATTCTAAAAATCTTTGAGGTTCTCACGGCGGTGAAGATGTACACGTTGGACTTCTGGGTTGCAACGCCGTGTGGACTTGCAGGTAAATACAAATGTTCTGGAGAAACATGCTGTCTCCATCTTCCTTCCTTCAGCCAGGAATAAGGAGGTGGTATATTTCTGTGGCGTTAGTGCCAAATAAATCAACAGCAAAGTTCACAATAATTGGTGAAGAGTACAAATTACTGAGTTCTTCATTGTACAGTTTTCTCCAGTCTCCGACCACTTACCCCTTCTGGATCCAGACACTCTCCTTAGCATCTTGTTCTCAGACACTCTCAATTTGCGTTTCTCCCTTGTATAAGAAACCAAATTTCAAACCCATAAAAACTGGCAAAATTATAGTATGGGCAGAGGAAATTACTTAATGTAGTCAGACAATTTAATAGGAAAAACGAAATATTCGACAGTGCTGACAATAGTTGCTCATAGAGAAGGTCCCGAGCCGATTGCATCCACCTCCCGTTTTCACAAACCATCTTTCCAAAATCCATCTTGAGGATATCTTGTCATATCGTTCTCGATTTCCTAAGTGGACGTCCCAAGAGGTTTCCGTTCTAAAGTTATGTAGACCTACGCATTTCTTGTCTCTCCCATCACAGCCACATGTCCAGACCATCATAGTCTTCTAGATTACACTACCCAAAGTACCGACACTAAAGACAGAGACAGTATGTTCCTCTACAAATGAACACTGCGTCACAACCCAAACGACCAACATCGACAAATTCACCGCCGTGAAAACCTAAAATATCAGCTTTCGAACTGAGTAAAAACATTACACGGTTTCAGAATGTCTTAAATTATTCTTGCTTTCATGCTTAATTATTCGCAGCACGGGAACATGTTTAAAATCAGAACGTTATATCTCAATATTTTATGCAATGTATAAACTGTTTTACATGATTAACCCTTTCAATGAAACAGATAAGTTCGATTTTATCTTCATACAAAGTCGTATTTATATTAAGCCGATATGGAGGACATGACTGTGGCCGACAGAATTGTAACATGCACCACGAACACCAAATTTAATCAACATGCATTAAATAGTTTAGCAAGTAAAAATATCTTAGGCAAAGTTGTTGCATAATCATGTGAAATTGAGAGGACATTTGTGGCGAGGGAGGCCAGTTGCATCATGGCTGGGATCGCTTGCAGCTTCCCGCAGTGTCACATCCGCGGCTGTGACGACGATATCCCCTCGCGGAAGTCCCATAGTCAAACCCTACTTCATATTTACAGGCCCTCGAACTAACAAGCTGAACATTCTGATTGGCAGTTTTAATTTATAACTGTGCGCAGAAAGCCTCAAGAGAAATACACGTTTGCCGCTACACAGTATAGTCTGAGCTGCTAACAGCGTCGTTAAATGAACTGTAAATAAATAAATGCAGGTCTTTGCTTGTATGAGAGAACTAGTTGCATTACTGCGTGTTGTAAAAGTGTCATAGCCCAATTTGCGAAATAATGAAGTAAAACAGAATTAAATAAGATGAATCTCGGGCCCGTAAATTAGTATTACGACTGGAAAAAGTAACGGCAATTTAGTTTATCTCAAACGTGATGTTGGCAGCACTAAAAAATATGGCGGAATATATGAAGCATATTCTTCACTCTTTCACGTCTTTACGTTTCACTGTATTTTAATTACTGCAACAAGTATTACTTCAGCATTAATTTAATGCACACAAAAAACAACAAAGATCTGTGATCTAATTTTTATGGCCCTGTATGAGCCACAGAAAGTTTTCCGAATGAATTGAAAGATTCAGTGGCGGACGAGTGATGATTAAAAAGCAATGTGGGTTGTTAGCTCAACGATCAGTGTATCCGGGACAACCAAACAATCGGCAATGATGAAATTATATCTTAAATGTTCATAATCAGGTGAACAAAGTAGTGCAAAAAGCAACTTAAGGGCCGATCGAAAACATTTCATTATGGAAACAGGAAACATGTGAACCGGTCAAGCATTGAAAAGCATAGTAATTACTTGAAACATAACTCTTAACTGTTGTGAGATTAGTCCCTCAAAACATAACACACCTTTAATTTCTTTCTCATTTTCGCACCGAAGCACGCCACAGAGTAACACACAAGTAATTCAAAAATGAGTGGGCGTTGGTTCCTTATTATAAAACACGTCGGTCTGAAAGTAATAATGAAAATGGGAAACTTCTTAAATCTGATGATGGAAATTTCTTGCACAGAACAACAAATTATATTCAATCGTGAAATCACCATCAGCATCCGAGAAGCAAACAGGATATGAAGCTATAGACATCATGAGTCCACAACACTAGTAGTATTATTATAAATATCGTGTTCTGGGACCACTACTGCGGTCAGGGCCAAAGAAGTCGGCGACAGCGATTACTACACGGAATTTATACTGGCTTTGCACGGCAAAAACAACAAAAGAAGCCGTGAAATGTTCACAATTTCACCTAGAGTCCTAATCAGAAGACCGCAGAGGCTTCAAGTCACTATTTGACAGAGCGGCTCTAATAAACGACATGCAGAATCTCGCCCAGAGCGACTATTTCCTGCTCGCATTCCTGAAGTACGGCAATTCTAATGAGGAAAGCAGTTTCCCAGCGACGAAAAAATCTGTACAATATACGAGGTGCGATCGGAAAGTTTCTAGACTGTGTCAATAGCGGGCGAACCGGATGTAGTACGAGCTTCTGTCTTTAGGGGGTGCGGCCTACATTCATAGTGAATCAGTGTGCCAGCCGGCATCATCGAATTAGCATTTGTTTCTTAGTTACGGGCGTTTTGGTAGTGCATTACACCGACCCTCCTGCGATTTCGGAATGGCGTGTGCATCAAATTTGGCCAAAGACTCGCCAAAACGGCTACGGAAACCTATGAAATGCTAAAGCAAGCATTTGGGGAAATACTTCGAAATGGGTCGTGCACAAACTTTTGTGGGGCATTCACGTTTTAAAAATGGCCCAACCTCTGGCGATGATGACGAGCGTTCTGGACGACCATCTTCGAGCACAACGCCCGAAAATGTTACGAAGATTCGGCAGGCCATTCACGAAGATCGACGTCGTACCATCAACGACTTGTGCGACATTGCTGGGATAGGCTATGGGACCTGTCAGCTGATTCTAAAGGAAGAACTCCACATGCGACGCATCCTGTCAGAGGACCAGAAGCAGAATCGACTTCTCGTTTGTCAGGAGCTCAAAGATCTTGCAAGAACCGACCCCAACTTCCTTTCTAAGCTCCGTGTGACTTCTTCCTCTTCCCAAAGATGAAAATTCAGCTAAAGGGAAGGAGATTTGAGACGATAGAAGAGATTCAGGCAGAATCGCAGATGGTGCTTGACAGGCTGACAAAGAAAGATTTCCAGGGATGCTTCCAGGCTTGGCAGCGGCGCTGGGATCGTTGTGTTCACTCCCAGGGGAACTACTTCGAGGGTGATGGATGAATTTAATACCTGAGATAAGTGCACGGGTTTTTATACGCGCAGTCTGGAAACCTTCCGATCGCACCTCGTATGATTCACGCACCGTGCAAGATGGTTGTGGGTCCTTCGAATGGTCATTGATGTCAACAGCAACCACCTCTAGCTACAGCTGGAAGATGTCAGTACTACCAGGAGACAGCATCCTACTAATGCAGTTGTATATGACTTCCACAAAGGCCAAGACCATCACTGGGGTATATCAAATTTAACAAAAAGATCTTCAGGTGGCCCTGGGTGTAAGGGAAGGCTCAAATTGTGTCGGCTGACCTAGCATTCAGATAGCAATTTACATGCGTAAACTTCCAGAATTCTGTATGGTCCAAGGACCAGTCAGATCTACATACGAGGTGCGATCGGAACGTTTCCAGACTGTGTCAATAGAGGGCGATTTCGGAATGGCGTGTGCATCAAATTTTGCCAAAGGCTCGCCAAAATGGCTACGGAAACCTATGAAATGCTAAAGCAAGCATTTGGGGAGTCCGCAATGGGTCGTGCACAAACTTTTGTGTGGCATTCACGTTTTAAAAATGGCCGCACCCTCCTTATTCGCCGTGTGCCTTCTTCCTCTTCCCAAAGATGAAAATTCAGCTAAAGGGAAGGAGATTTGAGACGATAGAAGAGATTCAGGCAGAATCGCAGATGGTGCTTGACAGGCTGACAAAGAAAGATTTCCAGGGATGCTTCCAGGCTTGGCAGCGGCGCTGGGATCGTTGTGTTCACTCCCAGGGGAACTACTTCGAGGGTGATGGATAAATTTAATACCTGAGATAAGTGTACGGGTTTTCATAGGCGCAGTCTAGAAACTTTCCGATCGCACCTCGTATGTCGTCAACTTGAACACGAAACATCTGCTGTGGTAGGCGCGGCCACTAACAAGAAACGCGGTTACTTGCTTTCCTTTCGCATTAACCGCTTTAAAAAAACTGTCAGTTCCAATGTCCTAACTAAAAGTCAAAATAAAATCGCATTTTAATTTTTGTGGTGAATGAGATTATATATACGAAATATGTGGCACGTATGTGCAATAAGAGATATACGTACAAAATTTTGGTCGGGAAATGTCAAGTAAAGAAGCAATGAAATGCGATAATACATAAATTTATACTAGACAGTAGACTAGATTTATTTGGTTAGGTATGTGGTCTACTAGTTGGATTCTGAGATCACTATAATAAGTTTTCGGTTTCCTTAAATCAAACTTTAGATTTTTCAAATAGTAGTATTTACCATGTCAGTTATCACAAATTACCAGACGGTGCAGCTAAATTACTATCCCCTAATCACTACATCCTCATTAATATGGATACGAGTTCAGATTGCTAATTTAATAACCATGAATATCCAGATCATCTTCTAGCCTCAGATCTGGTCTGAGTCAGGCTAAATCAGGAGGCCCAACAAATGGGTTTTCCGTCCTCTTGTTCCCGTTTTTAAATAGTGACGAAAGTAAAATTCAGTTTTTGAAAATATGTGACTTTCTGATTTTATAATTTAGGCGATGTACAAAATCCAAAAGAACAATTTTACGCATATTCTTTTCTGTATCCGGTTACTGAAGTCTGAAAGTTCACAGTAACCGGAATATAGTAATAATAAAACATCTGCCGAAAATCAACTTAATGTCCTACTTCCGAAGACTGTGCTTTATATTCTCCGTCGATTACCCTGGTCCTCCAGGTTGGGGGTTGGGCGTAAGGCTAACAACCTTTCACCGTGGAAAAAAGCATGGTTACGAAAATATTAACTAAGCCTCGTATCCCAGGACAGGGTCCGGTGGAGGGCTTTGGTTAATTCGGTGATGAAACTTCGGGTTCGGTAAGCCATCTAGTTAGTTAGTTAGTCGATTTTGTTATTTAGCACTTTTGCTCCGGGCAGTATTATGGAAGTTCCATATCAAGGTCAAATCTCGGCGCATTGAACGCTAGCTTTATCGGCCCTAGTGTTGAGCCACTGCCATCCACTCTCATGCTCACAAAATTTTCGTTCATGTTAGTTCTAATGTTATCTGTCAATATTTTTTCGATCTTCCACGTAGACGTTTCCACTCAAAAGCACAAACCTCGTTTTACCCTCCTCATTCAATCTCCGAGCATTCCACTAACTTAACAAATTACAGACTTTTGTGATGTTGCGCCTTCCAGACACGCGGAAGTTGGCCGACGTTTGAGAGGTGCTTATTGCCTCCATAGCTTTAAACTTATACGAGACTACATGACTCAAAATCCCAAAAGTCTGTAGTCTTCAAAACTCGCCGCCATGAAAACTTGAAACCTCACTTCTTAGCTGACGTCTAAAAATCACTAAATTCATCATGCGACATGCCAAACTGCTCACTTAATTTCTCCTTCTAAAGAACAAATGTTACGTGTCCATGGAGAACAGTCATTCTTGTAAAGTTCACAGTCGCTCAGACAGTAAGGAAATGGAAATAAATGGTCATTATTACATTCACAAGAGCCCGCCACCAGACCTTATCCTGAAACAGACGAATTTAATCCATATTCTAACACCCTACTTCTTTTAAGATCTATTTTAACATTCTTGTCCCATGTCTCCGAAGTGGTTATCTTTCCTTCAAATTTTCAGAGTAAAATTCTCTCCCAAAAGTTACGTGTTCCGTCCATATTCCCCTTGATTTGATCATCCTAACAGTATGTGGTAAGGAGTACAAATTACGAAACTCGTCTTCATCCAATTTTCTCCGTTCTGTTACATTCTCTTTCTTAGATTCAGTTACTCCCTTTACCAGTTAAACTTATTACACAATTCATTTTTGTTTCTGTTAGCATCGTTCCTCTTAAAACAAAGTCGCATTAAGACTCGTACATTTTGTAAATGTTGAAGAAATTAAATGGGTACTCATAGGCACTTATTAAGAAGCAACTATATTCCTATCACGATAATTACTTTTTATTCACATTACTGAAAACAAATCGACATTTTACGACGTAGCTAACAATACTGCTAAGAGAAGGCATGCTTTTATTACAGGACGGACATGGGATCTGGTGAAGATGACGACAAACAGGAAGTCTTCCAGAGTCACGTGATTAACATGGACACGTCTACCAAGACAAAAGTTGACTTGGTAAGTGCCGTTTGGTATACGACCTTAATGCTACAATGATCTAGGTGCCTGTCTTCTGCTATTAACATAGGCCTATACACTTTTCAATCAAACTACTGATATTCTGATATGGAGATCTGTACAAAAGATCACATTTTTTCGATTTGAAGATGGCTGTCTTCTGGATTGTAGCACCGTATAGTCGGCTAGAAGTATACCGACGTTTCAGAGATACTTACTGCCAGACTACATACTCACCGCCGTGAGAACCTCATATTCTACTTATTTCAAGTTGTGTTCAAGTGCTATCTTTTTATGCTATCCACGTACTTTTTTGTTATTAAGCTTTTCATTCTACAAATTAAGCGGCCTTGGCAAACCCGTATATAGATGTATTATTATCTATGTCCAGAATAATCAAATGCCAAATGATATATAGCATAAAATAAATCATTAAAAACCCAAATTCAAGCCGATTTGCAAATGGTTTCGCTCTTAAAATCACGTGTTAGAAGCAGTAGCTAAAAGGGTCCCGGCTGGGATTCGAACAGAGTCCTTAACGTAAATTCGAATCGTAACTGTTGCTTCATTCTGTTCGAAAGACAATATTAATAAGAAAGTTACTAACAAATAACCACATAATAATAATAAAATTATTGTCAGTAATGCTTTATGCAATACCAAAATATACTACAAAATTGTTATGCACACGGAAAATATAATACGTAAAATATTTCTGCCACCCACATCGCATAGCAATACCTACACATGATATTACGTCTGTTGAGTCATTTGCTACACTGAAATGTTGATTTCGTAAATGAACGAGGGAACGGTTCATTCATCACACAGCAGTAACGTTGCACATTATTCATTATCCTGAAGAGACGTATCCTGTTGTGTAATCTGATATGAGTTTCGTTTGGCGGTCTAAGGTGTGTTCCTTGTGCGCTTGGAAACTGAGACCGTTGGTTCGAATCCCACTCAAGGCATAGATGTCCTGTGTACAGGTAGAGGCCTTGCAACGGGCTGATCACTCGTCCAAGGAGTCCTACCAAATGTCCAAAAAGGTCAGGAAACTTCTAAAAGAGGCGGCCGAGACCCAAATGGGTTGTAGAGCTACAGGGAAAAAATTATTTTGGTTTACATAACAAATGTATTATATATTAATTATGTATTAATGATAACTACGTTATACTTACAACATGTGTCGGTCTAACACGTGATCATCATCAGGTGACAGGCGATCATGATAAGAAGTAAGGGCCTGTGGTACTTAACGTTGGCGAAACATGTCATGGCTGCAAAGCAGCTATCACTAATACGTAATTATTATATAATAAACTCATTTTGCAGGCGTAAATAACACTTGTGTTACAACTATTTTGTAATTAGGCTGTTGTATTGTTTTTTACTTGTATATATTTGTATATATTCGAGTTGAAACCCGAAACATTTGAATGACAAATTCGTATTTAAACAGAAGAATACCAAAGCCGATACAATTGGTAACCGAAGTAACGTTCCGGTCGAGTTCAAAGCACTCCTGCTTCATATTCGGGGTGTCCCGCATTCAAATCTCGACCTAGACTCTGGATATCTAGATTTTGGATTTTAGCAGTTCAACTCGGCCTCTCCAGGCAAATACCGGAATAGTACCTCGAATTAGTCTCATCTTAAATTAGATCATTACAGCTTCCTCTCACATTCGTTCTGGTTTATACATAATTTGATCTTGTGATTCGCTGTTAGCATAACCGTTATCTAAGCCATAAATGAAGAAGTAACAAGATGAATGGAGCGTGATGCGTTTCTTTGCAGGTGCTGGATTGGGTGCGAACCAACCTTCTCCTCACACTCACAATCGGCGGGGTGCTGGTCGGCGTGGTAATTGGGTTTCTGGGTCGCCTCGCCACCTTTTCTGACGAATCCATAATGCTCATCTCCTTCCCTGGCGAGATCCTGATGCGACTGCTCAAGATGTTCATCCTTCCTCTTATCATCTCTTCACTCGTCGCAGGTGATCTTCGTTAGCCATTCGTCAAGAAATTTCCGGCTTAATCCATTCCACAGGATCTAACTTCAACCCTACGTATCTTAATGCTGTTCTCACAACTACCTCCACCTCTTCCTTGTGATTATCCGACTAAAATTTTGCACGCATTTCTAATCTCTCCCATGCGTACCAAATCCTCCCTAGTTTATTCGCTATAATATTTGGCGCAGAGAACAGTTATAAAGTTTTTCACTGTGTAATTTTCTCCGCCCTACTGCTACTTTTTTTAGTTCTAATTATTCTCCTCGGCACAACCTTCGTTAAACACACTCAGTTTATAGATTCATCCATTTAAACGAAAGAAAGTTTCCCACACATTAAAAAACCGGGTATATTAACACTTTCGTGTATTTTAATGTTCTAGATTTCTAGAAGGGAGAAGAGAAGATAAAATATTCTCAGCTGAATGGTAGCAAGCATTCCCCGAAGTAAATTATGTTAATTTATGAGTGACTGTAATTTTGAATTGTTACCGTTGTACCCAAATATAATACCTACTACATTTTCTAGAGATGTATTAACCGACTTTAAGACATGATTTTATACTATATTCTGGTGACAAAACGTAAATATACACTTGGGTTCGTCTACGTCTGCACCTAGCCATACCTCATTTCTAGCGGAATATCTATGCTTTGTGCAACGCGAAAAATTATTATGGTGTTCACAAGAGCTTGTTACTTGTGCCTGTCCGGAGTCAGATTAATCCAGCCCCTCTAAAGTAGTCTTCCCTTCAAGTTTTTCGAACAAAAGTCTCAGAAATACAAAAACAATTTTTATAATTACGAACCTTCAGTTTTCATCCTATAATTACTATTCTCTGAGCAATATTTATTGGCTTTCTGCTATAAAATATCACAATTTACAATATACTTATAAACATGGTGTGAAGGCATGAAGTGAATTCAAGTCGGTCGAGACAGCGTCTGGTGGTGGGCTCTAGAGAACACGATAAAAAATTTCAGGCAGGAAATTTCTTGACCAACTGAAATTCTCAAGATGTGTTCTGCACTGTGGAGTTGATCAATCAGTCAGACATAGACCTTGCGTTTACACCTAATGTGATACCAACAAAATCTAAATGTCTATTGGCAATGATTGTAATTTGGCCTCCAAATTTTTATAACCCGTCAGCTGTAACACTGCAGTGGTGATTGCAAACGTCCTCGTGTCCTTGTGTTGGTAGGCATGGCGCAGTTGGACGCCCAATCTTCGGGTCGCATGGGTTCGATAGCCCTCTTGTACTACATAGTCACCACTATCCTGGCGGCCATCGTGGGCATCTTCATGGTGCTTGTTATTCACCCAGGGGACCCGAGCATTAAGACGCACGTAGAAGGAGGATCCACTGACACAAAAGTGTCTACACTGGACGCCATTCTGGATATAATAAGGTCTGAATCACGTTTAAAGTGACTAATACTTCATACACAAGCTCTCTGAAGCTGGCTGGCTCATCAGGCTATGTGACAGTAGATGAACAGAAGCGTACAAAAATCAGCCGCCATTGTCGGTCAGTTTAATCCACGGCTTCTTACGGTGGACATCCTGGTTTGTGCCCTAACTCAGTCCATGTGGAATCTGTAACGCATAAAGTTGCATTCGGACAAATTTTTCTCAGAATATTTCGGATTTCCCTGTCCGTATCAATTCACTGCTGTTTCATATTTACCCATCTATCATCCCGGGGGATGAACAATTGACCCAGTAAGACGACCAACTGCATCGAGACAGTCTCAGCCAATTGTAACAACAACAATACTATTCTATATCATATGGATGGATAAATGTTTGCACAGAAGTATCAACCGGTTAAATTATGTGATATTCAGATTCTCAAGGCACCGTCAGTTAACCTGGCGTGTAAGTTCTCTTCGTTTTCTGAACTTACCTTGGCCAGGCGAATTAAGTTTGAAATAAATGCAAAATGAGGAAACTGAATAAAATATTCTGTATTTCAAGGAAAATTTCAAGTATGTGAGGATATGATAGTGCGGGAAACACACGCGGGAGACCGCAACCTAAGTCTAACTCTTCTTGTAGAAATGAAGAGAAATAATTATTTGATGTATTTCTTTTACACAGAAACCTGTTTCCGGACAACTTGATGCAGGCATGCTTCCAGCAGGTGCAAACCAGTTACAAAAAGGTGATGAGTATGTATACATTACGCACTGCACTTCCTACATACAATTAATTCATCGCCTAGCACACACGTAACAAACAGCTTCCGCGGTGTTATGGTAAAATAAACAAACACTGATTTACCATTAAATTCAGATTTAAAAAAACTAAAGGGTATATGACCCATACTTTCTGTTATTTATCGCCGTGGCGCCGTAAGGTAGATACCAAATACGTCGCTTTGTTTATTAAATCTAGCGACAAAACTGCAGTGGAAAAGTTCGCTTCGTGCATTATATTCCTACAGTACGGTATCCTAATATCCAGCAGATACTGTAAAGACGACGGAATAAAACCGGGAAACAATTATTTTACAGCAGTCACAAATATGTTTTTCTCATCGTTAATAAAACGATTTCAAGCAGCAAAGTCCTCCTTAAAAGTCATAGAGTCGCTCAGCTACTCAATAAATTACACGCCCTTTATAGGAACCGAAAATTTGTTGCCTTGAACAAAAGAACCCACTTGACCCAATCCTGAACCACATGAGTGGAGTTTACTTACACACTCAAGCTATTTCTTTAACTGGTCTACTCTGAACAATGCTATCTGCGTAACAAACACAACTAAACTTTATAAAAATTAAGAATTCTGAACGTAAAAGCATAATATATATTAATATTTTGGGGTTTAAAAGATACTTTCACTTACTAAACTTTGTTATATCTTTCTATTCCACAAACTACACACCCTGTTCATAAAATTCCTGTATTTTTTTTATAATAGTGTGAACTCAGCGGATCAAAACCAGAATTTAAGCCTTCTGTTTCACTTTTTAATGGTTCAGTGGTATTCCATACACTTGAAGACCGATCAGATAAAATGCGTCTTTAGCGAGATCCAGCTTTCTGAACTAATTTAAAAATCCGTCAGTATAATGAAAACAATCACTCGAAGTGATAAGCCTACTCACGAAATGTCTATATCAAACACGCCGTGGGCAAGGTGTTGGCTCGAAAAACCGCGATGTAATGTGATCAGTTCCTACACTAATGTTCTCTGTGTGCACAGGTAAATAAGCCACTAGTGTTCCACGAGCCTAACTCTTCTGATGATTCGCCCGGCTTCATCCTTAAACCGCAGCTAGTCTACAAGGACGGCACCAATGTCATGGGTGAGAGCTCTGTTTAAACCTTCAACTGAGATAACGTCTTATTTGTCCGGTTAAACACTTCTATATTTATACTTCTTTACATTGCTCCAGACACATCCGATCTCACGCGGAGTGAATATCTGAAATCAGTGCCATTTAAGGCGATTTTCGAGTTTCTGTGGTAAACTACTGATGTGAGACGTAAGGTTCCCATGGGGGTAGGAATGATGATTTTATCGGTTTCAGCGCCGTGTAGACTCGTAGGAAGATGCCAACGCTTCGGAGTAACATACTGTCTCCATGTTTGGGGCTTACAGGGCTGCAGATAGAGACAGTACGTCTGTCCGAAACGCTGACTCTGCATACGATTCCACGTGGCGCCAAACCCCAGAAGAACAACATTACTGCAGTATCCTTAGTACGCCATGTAAAAATACCGTCTTATAAGATACTTTGATAAATTCCGTACCAGATGAGGCTCATGATTCACTGAAAAATCAATATTTCATAAAGTATTTATTGACAGATTGTCGAGGTTCAAGTTTTTTTACGGCGGTGAAAATCGGACTGTGGTCTTCCCTATTATGCAATCGCGTAGCCTTAAACGTAGTTACTGATGTTTCGAAGAAACACATCGCCTCCTTTATCAGTGTATAAATGATCGTTAACTAACATCACTTTACCAGTATTAAGTCTGAATCAGTATTATTTCCGTTTGATACAGTAACCATGTCAGAGCCGCCTCCAGTAAGTTACTGTACTCGTTGCAGGAATGATCGTGTTCTGTCTGGCATTTGGACTCCTGGCAGGACAGATGGGGACCAAAGCCAGGCTCATGGTGGATTTCTTCGTTGTGCTCAATGATATTGTCATGAAGTTGGTGGGTGTAGTCATGTGGTAAGGATTATTTATAATATATTGATATGAAAAAGTGTACAGACTTTTGATATTTACTGTAAACTGGTAACTTTAGGGCAAGCTTAAGTCCCTTATTCGGCAAGTTTAAAACATCATTTTCATACACAGGTAATTCTTGATTTTTTGTTATTTGGAAAGTCGAGGCTTACTAATTCGTACGGTTATGAAAAGTTCGTCTTTATTTTATCGGTACGTTTTCGTGTTAAATTTTAAAATCTTAATTTTACAATTTCAGTCAATAATTTTTCTTACAAAACAACAAAGTAAATGTTAACTAATTTCCTCACTGACATCGGAATGATATGGTGCACACATAAGTTCACTACTACAAGAAATCAACTGTTGCAAACGTAATCAGAATAAAAGTATCACCTTTGAGTCCAGACTTCTTACGATGGCAAGCATGAAAACTTCGAATTGAAAGGGAAGCACAGATACGCCACTCTCTTTGACTATAAAACTGTCGATGAATGCGTTGTGTCTGTGTGCAGGTATTCTCCATTCGGGATCCTGTGTCTGATCGCGGGGAAGATAATGAGTATTGAGAATCTAGCGGCCACCGCACAGCAGCTCGGCCTGTACATGATCACCGTCATACTCGGTCTGTTAGTACACGCCCTCATCACTCTGCCTAGCATCTACTACATGTTCACTCGCAAGAACCCAGCCGTCTTCTTCCAAGGAATGCTGCAGGCGTGGGTGACCGCATTGGGCACTGCTTCAAGGTAACCCTTCAGAAACACGCAAACATCTCGAGAAAATTGCATAATGAGTAGCTTCAACATTAGAATATTCACTGTTATCAGAATTATCAAAGCAGAAACGATGACTGACGGGTGAGAAAAGAGAAATCACACAGAATTTAATTTGAAAACGTGAACGGAGGTAATGTCGGAACTCTGGGAATAATCGGAGGCTAATATTAAAACAGATATTTGAGAGATAAGTTGTAAAGAAAGTTGTTGACTAGGCTGAAAGCAAAACAAAACATAAGTTATCGATAACGACGAAAGATCAGAATTATCGTTTTCTGAATTGTAATGTGCGAATATGCAATTTCTTGAAAAAATTCGCGGCACACCAGTTACGGAACTCTGTTCTAACCTACAGTTACTTTTAGATACTTTAGCGCAGGGATTAAATAGAACGCTGGTACATTAATAACAACTCAATTTGATTGCTCATTCTTAAGATGCTAACCAACAGCTACAAAGGCCAATTTCAGAGACATAAAAAAATAGACACAAAGAACATAAAACAATAAAGAACAAGTAAAACACAGCAAATCTAAATACATATAATCGATCTGAACATTCTCTCGTATCGAGAAAATGTCCTCAAAAATCTGCATGTTATTTTCAGCAATCACGCAGATATGTGGAGGATTATATTTCGAAGCACTGATCATGCTGAAAATTAAACAATTTTCTTATTTACCTTGTAGGCACACGAATACCAGGAGTGTCCATGATGGAATGGCAAGAATCAAGCATTGAAATTTCGTCATCTATAATAAATTGTCCTGAATTTAAACTATTTAAAATCAAATCATAATATATCAAATATAAACACAACAATAATAATAATGTATCCGCTGTAATGCTTAGTTACATTAATCATGTAAAACTCCAGACATCTTAAACTCAGCAGCGCAAATTATGTGCTTGCAGTGCTGCCACCCTGCCCATTACATTCCGCTGCCTGGAGGAGAACAACAAGATAGACAGCCGTGTGACACGATTCGTAGTGGCAGTTGGTGCCACAGTCAACATGGACGGCACTGCGCTGTACGAAGCTGTCGCCGCCATATTCATAGCCCAGATGAACGGCATCCCTCTCGGAATCGGAGAAGTCATCACAGTCAGGTAAAGAAACGAAGAGCGTAAGGGATAAAGCAAAATTTCACTGAGATCTTCCGGGTTGGGCGACACGTTTCTACGAAAAGTTGGTGGCGTCACAACCTAAAAGACGTCGACATCTTCACCACCCTGAGAACCTCAAATTATAGAAAGTAAATGTTAATTACTTTGCTGTGGAAATCAGCGAAACAGAAGGTCAAAGGTGAAACCCCAACTGAGGATCGAAATTGTCATAAAGAGCTGGCCGGTGGGACATGTCCTTCGTCCAGTAATCCAATGGCTTGAACAGACGTCAAACTGCTGGTCTGCGCACACTTCTACGCTTTGCACGATGCAAAGAAACGAGAAGTAACATGATGACCTATAAGGAATGTTAGCTTTCCTTAACAAACATTTTAGCCCTCTGAGCTTCTACAAAACGGTATAAGCAATACTTTGCAAAGTAAATACCAATTGAGGTGAATACTAAGCACATGTCATATTTTCAAAAATGGTCAAACTTGGCGTCCGTTCGCCTGAAATACTGGCACAACAATTGTCGAATTTTCCTAACATAAGACTCACATTCTGCCTTCAACAGAACTTTTCAAAATTTGGGTGCGGCTTATGTTCGAGAAAATACGTGTATGACGTATTTTAAATCAAATTCCCTCCCGAATATAATGTAATAATTTACCAAAATTAAAAAAAAACGTTCTTCAAGGCTCAAGTAATTTTAATTTTCCAGGTACAAAAAATTGTGGAACAAGGAAAAAAAGTGTATGCTTTTACAACCCAGAGAATATCAATTCGTTTTGGATAAGAATACAAGTGCAAATCAAAGTCATTCATCATGTTGTTGTTGTTGTCATTATTATTATTATTATTATTATTTAGCACTGTCACCATAAGCAACTTCATATTTTTGATCTGTTTGTTTCTGGCTCATTAATCAACGTCGTAATATCCCACATTACGTGGAGTCGAAAGATAGGACGATTAGTGAATAATAAATGAACTGGAAACGATCGTCAAGAATGTGACTGTGATCTACTATTAGGGCACCATCTCGGCATTTTTCCCATGACGGGATTGAGAAAGACCACAAAAATCACAATCTTTCTCGCCGGTCTCCGGGCCGACATTTTAACTCATTCAACTTCATTTTCTTGTATTTTTATCCCTTTCTCCTTCCTAAGGTCTTTCGACGCCGCAGACAGAGTCTATTCTTCACTTCTGCATTTTCCGTGTTCTTTTTTTAAATTTTTTATCAAAACAAGCTGTGGGAGTGCCTATGTCAAACGCCATTATCATCTCGGAACAGCGAAAACCCGCGGGCACACACCCATCCGTGTCCTAAATCAGCTGTCTGTGGCCGTACTAAGGCGAAAGTGTTTGTTTCTTTAGCTTGACTGCGACATTGGCGAGTGTGGGGGCAGCATCCATCCCTAGCGCAGCCCTCATCACGATGCTGCTGGTGCTGTCAGCTCTAGGTCTGCCAACCTCGGACATTTCACTGCTGTTCGCCGTCGACTGGCTGCTGTAAGTATGCCGCCTATGGCGAAGTCACGTCAACGAAAATAACACTAGCGACACTTAAACGGTTGTCACCTGTTGAGGATGATGTAACCCGTGGGGAATCCTGGTTTAGAAGTCAGGTCGTGCAGAAATTCAATATTATTAAATTTCTCCAACAATCGCGCACCACAGTGCTAAAGCATTTCAATAATGAAGATTTCTGTCTTCTGGGTTCTTGCGCTGTGTAGTCTAGTCGATGTTTACCAACGTTTCAGAGGTCATACTGCCTCCGTCATCAGGGCGATGAATATCGACCAGACTACACAGCGCAACAACCCAGAAGACAGAAATCTTCATACTCACCGCTGTGAAAACCTCAAATCTCTCAATTTCGATAATAACAGTAATAATAAATTTGTTCCTCACGCCACCTCACTTAGGTCGTTCTTGCGCAAATGTGATCCCGGTTCATTTTTGCTTCCCAGTCCATTCTTGTGCTGTTATTAAAGATCACTGTAGCGTCTTCGTCTTACATAACAATGTCGTCCAACAATGACCATAGATATTTTTGCTCTAATATAATCCAAGGTCATAATAGCCAGACCGGAGAAATGTCCTCTGACAGCAACAAACAGTGAAATTCACTTCCTGATATGGCTCTCCTAATTTCATTCTGAATATTAACATATGTTTGTTGTACTTTCGTAACCACGTTCACACTCAACGAATCTCTTACAAAGAGGCACCGTAGATACATCCAGCCAGTGCTGAAGTTAACAATACATATAGATTTACAGTCCGTGGTGATTACGCACAAGGAAAACGTTACATGGAAATATTTTACTTTAGCCATGTTTCAAAAGGGAATGCTGTGTTGCTTTAGGGACCGCCTTAGGACTTCCATCAACGTACTCGGCGACGCGTATGGAGCAGGAATAGTGTACCACCTGACGAAAGACGACTTAGCCCGGATGGACGCCGATCGCGTCCTGGATACCGTAGACAGTGGCTTGGTGGCCAACGTCAAAACTTCCGAGACAGCCGACAGCATTGTTAGTCGGCCGACGCCTGCAGGAAGCTCCGAGACACAGATATGACGGCGCCTCAGTCGAACAATCGACGTCCTTCCAGTAACGACTAGAAAGACTAACGAATTGCTAACAGCATATTATAATTAGCGTAGGAAAATTCACGTTTGATGTGACAGTTATATGGTGGAAAAGCCAAGGTATTATTACAAACCACTGTATGGGATGAATTAATTATTCTAAAATACAATACAATATTCATTTTTAGTTGTGTAGTATATTCATTAATGTAACTACGGTAATATTATGCTTTTAAGTATAGTTCATCAACACGCATGGAACGCATATTTCTTGCAAAGGAGGTAAATTAGGTCCAGCAGGTTATGGACTATAAGATAATTTTGTTATACCAAAGCCATATCTTTAATCATACATTTAACAACTATGGCACCCTCATAATGTAGCAGGTAAAGTTTAGTTTTAGCTATTTACTAAAAAATAACACCTGTATCGGTATAATTCTAATAAATATCTATATAATGAATATTCAAATTATTATTTCGTAGCTTGCTTTATATCACAAAAATTTAGTGCTGTAGAGTATACATATCTCGAGCATATTAAGTACAAAAAAAGTAAGCATATTATTATATAAAAAATTTAATTACATTGTTCAAATAAATAAACATCCTCAACAAACAAGTGGATTACAGCTTTCTGAAGCGCAATTAATGTATTAAAACCAAATATGGAATAAAATGGCCCAGCGTCAAATCAAGTTATAAAATAATTAGTAAAAGTACTCCACATAGCCCATGTAATCATGTCATAGTTTTAAGTGCTATATATTTTAAATGTTTATGCAATATTATATAACGTTGCATGGTTTTAGCCGTAGTTTAGTTAACTTGAGTAATGTTTAGTTGAAGCATCGTGTGTATCTTCGTAACACAGCACTCAGTTTCTTAAAATGGAGACAGGCTCAATGGAGCAAAGTTACCCAAGTGCCGTGTGTGTTTCATATTATTCCATATCATTTAAAGGATATTGTTACGTGTGTAACCCGCAAGTTAGAACCAAAATGGAAGTGAAAGTCCACTGTCATGGCGTATAAATCCCCCCTCCAGAACATCACGCCATACAGTGACATAAAAGATACGTTTAAAAATTACTTCATTATTAAATACTTAGATTTTAGTGTTATAATTTTATTGGTAATATTATGAAATCTAAACAATATTTATAGGATTTCACATCTTCTAAACCGATTAATCTTCGGTAGATTTTGTAGAATTTCTATTACTATTGTTAATGTTTCAGCAGTGCCTGTGTAAGCCAAAATGTGGAAATAAACATTTGAAGTGTGATCAAGTTTAATTTACTTTCCACAACATAACTAAATAACTGACACTGCGGTAGCAGAATCCGCCGATGTACATGAATCTGAGTTCCATCCGACCTCACAACCAACTGCCCGAAGCACCAGCTTACTGCAATACCCCCCCCCCCTCCCCGTCGAATAACACGTTCCCTGTCAAATATAGCTCCTTCACAACGTTCGTAGCAACCTACAAGTCTACACGGCGACACCACCCAGAAGACGACAATCGACATGTTCACCTCCCCGATAACCCCATATTTCAGAACGAAAATAATATTCTTTCCGAAGTAAGATTTGAGGTTCCTGAGGCGGTAAATGTGAAGATGGCTGTCTTCTTGGTTCAGCGCCGGGTAGTCTGGTAGAAGTCTACCAATATTGCAGAAATCCTTGCTGCCTCCAACATCAGGGCTATGAGCGATTCATGGGGGTATTATACTTAGTCTCTCTGAGCACCGCTCTTTTGGAGATGCGCTGTCTCTCGCCTTCCATTTTACATATTAGACAATTTTCAGGTCATTTTACAGTAAATTAAAATTTCCTTGGTTAACAAAAATAACACAATTATAATCTGCCCAATCCAAATGATCGTCTGCGCATGTGCGTTATTGACCTAACCTAATATAACCTTAATCAACCTAACTGAACTTAATGATAATATAAATTAACAGCAGCTAACGAATCGATTACGAAGAGCTGGCCATAAGACGGTAAGAGAGTGATGTACCTACAGGCCTACCTCATATCTGGCCCTTAACCTTAAATCAAAAGGGTGCAGTTTCAGGAAACTTCTTTTCATTTGCCGATATTAACATAAATGTCACTGAATTGTTTTAGCATCATATTTCCGACTTATTTTACATAAAAATCAATCATATCACTTAATTCCAAATCCAATAAAGAAAACATCCCCCTTAAGTTGCAGCACTCCATCTTAAGTATAAAAAATTAGAAAATTTTCCAAAACTAATATACCCATATCTGGTCCAGGTACCTTACTATCTCTAATAGCGCTGCACTGGTCCAAAAACATGATTTCTCCTAAGACAGGAGAAACTTAAGAGTCTAAGGGTGGGAAATTCCCGTATAAGGTATTGTATGATTCAGTTATGGGCATATCTCAGAATTTAAATAATAATCTTTCTTACGCGACAATCTAATAAAATCTTATTTTATTAAGTCCTAAAACTCTAAATACACACACACACACACACACACACACACATATATATATATATATATATAAATTTGATTGAAATAAATGTCATACTCGAAATCAATGAACTCACATTTAACTAACAAACTTCATTCAACTGCAGTTAACAGCTTCTTAAAGATTATTCTCTGACCATTGTCCTCTCTATTTTGGATCCATTTTCTAAACCATTCAACTACACTCATTAGATACTCTTCAGATAAGAACCAGTAAAATAGATTTGTATCACCAGCAGGTACACGAAGTATGTACAGCAGACTACTCAGAGACTCCAAATCCAACCAATCACAAACAAGTCTCGATACGCAGTGTCAGTGATCACGTGTTAATGCTGTCACCTTGATCCGTTTACACGTGTGAACAGACACGTGGTGTGTTGTAGGGGCAAACCAAAGATTTAGATAATTCTGCCATGTATGCACACAATAAACGTATTCAAACTAAGTGACTTATGCATTTTGAAACGTAAAACATTTACTGACAAAGAATTAACACTGTACATTACCAATCTTGCGATGTTCCATTTATCAAAATGTTGCAAGAATACTTCGTTATTTCCATGGCTATCACTACTTTAAACTTTTAACGCATACCTCGACAAAATGAACGTCATCACTCTACGATATACATGCGCTATCCGAAGGGCATCCCGCTTACTGACACAGTCATTCAATTACACTTAATACACGTACGTGGGCGTAAGTGCTTTTAATATGCGTTTTTCGGAAATTTTTATTCGTCTATGGCAGGCCTGTGTTTTTGATAACGAATACCAGAGTAAATTGAAATTTAGTTACCAAATTATATATATTTGGGATAAATCATCGTAATTATTTTTTTCGTGGAATTTAATTACTTGTAGCAATTAACTCAACTTAGTAGTAAGTAGGCCTAATACATTTCTAACACACAACCACATTTTAGGGTGCGGGGATCCGGACTGGTTTCAATTGGTTCAGAATAGAGTCCAATGGGTGGGTGGAGGGGATTTCTTGAACAGCTGAACGACTATCAGGTCCCCGAAAAGGACTTCGTCTGATGTATTCAGTTGGTCTATCACGACTCATTTAGCGATGCTGTATTAAGGCAGGATTTAGTTTCAGGTAACCGAACCTGGTACCCTACCTCGGATTACGTACAAATCAGATGCGTTATTTCTGAGCCAAACTTCGTACCTTGGTGTCAAGTCATACATCAAGCGTAATCCGCGCATCAGGAACCTTATAATTGTATGGGCTATACACGAGCCGGCCTGGCGTGTCTCAATTCATAAGAATATGTGAATTTTACTACGCATTTCCCATATGAAAAAGGGTTAAATACAATTCACAAAGCAACATAAAACAAAACGTGAAGGGCAAACTTATCTCCAGTTTGCAGTAAATGCTTAAAAGAGGTCAGTGTTATCGGCGGTTTGCTGGCCTTAGCAGAACTGAGACACGGGGACGACCGATAGGCCCAAAGCCTCAAGGGGAAATTGTGAACTAGCCGAACCGAGGACACTGATACCAGTCTTCAAAACGGAACGTAAAAAATAAAATATTTAGATAATATTTTTACATATAGATTGTGAGCAGGTAGCTTTTTTTAGGAATAAACCACTTTACTCCAAACTTGGCATACATGTGCCCTGAAACCTGAAAAAGTTTTTGGGAATGTCAAATGTTCGAAAAAGTGTCCTTGGACGCGTCCCAGTGAGGATGGTTTCTGCAGATTTGTTACTAACCACGATAAAAGAACTGTGTCAAGGAAGAAACTATTTCCTTCCGCGAAAAGATTACACGGACAAAAGGCACAACCCTGAAGGGTTGTCTGGATTCGAGTTCCGGTAAAGATAGTTTCTGCATAAAGATGGCTGCCTTCTCAGATGTTGCGCCATATAGTAGGCTAGATACTGATCGTCATTTCATATTATCTTACTTGTGGAGAATATCCCTGTTTTATATGGAACCCGAAGATTAAATGTGTTCACTAGTCCGCCACTGGAATGCTTCATGAGCCAGCTTAATTTACTCCGCGCATCCACACCCTATTTCTTTATGACTAATTTAACTGTATCATTCCTTCAGATTTCGACTAACAGAGGTCGAACTAGAGTGGATTTAATTAAATTTAATATAGGAGAATTACACTAAATTTGTATGATTTGAGGTTTTCACAGCGGTGAGTATGAAGATTTCTGTCTTCTGGGTTGTTGCGCTGTGTAGTCTGGTAGAAGTTTACCAACGTTTCAGAGGTCACACTGCCTCCGTGATGAATCGCCCTGATGACGGAGGCAGTGTGACCTCTGAAACGTTGGTAAACATCTACCAGACCACTTCAATTCACTTCCAGTCTCTGTTCAAGAAACAGCAAGTCTCAACGAGAGAGATGCTGGATAAATTTAGCAGATATTGATAAGATCAAATACTGTTGTGTCTTATACAGCATTTCCTAAAAGCTCACTCACTTTAGCCAAACACTGGCACAATAATAATCATTGTGTCATCGAAAGCGTTATCCAAGCTCCTGTGATCGCCCAAGATGATGTCCGTTTGAAGTATTATTCATGGTCTCATATTCCCACCGTTTGAAAGTGAATTCAAAACTTGACAATTAGCACAATATATTCCCATAAATTGGCAGCAAACAGGGGCCAGAATAAAAGAAAGTGCACGTTTTAACACACAGCAATGCATATTTAATACAACTAAGTCTTTATAAAAATGATAGATATACGGGCTTATTGTCTAGCTAAATAAGTAATACGGTCTGAGGCTATGATGCGCCTAGAGTACATATCGGTCTCATCTAGATTGCGAACCTATGCAGTCTTCTTGTAGGTGGTTACAGGTCAACGAGACCCTACAAATGAAAGCAGTAGGTCCCTCCGAAACGTTGGTAACCACTTAAAATACCATACGGTGTCACAACTCAGAATACCGTAACCTAAACATTGTAACCGTTCTCCTCCGTCCTTGCTGATCGCAGATTCCACTACGATGCGGCTGGTAGGGACTGTTGGGTCGTCGGGATCTCTCAGGGTTCTTTTTCTTCAGCTCAGCTGGTTGGTGTCCATCTCATTCGGTGACACGACCAGTTCGTAACAGCCAGATTGAACACTCGGATTGATTTGGAAATAACGCACAATTTATTTAGGAGCTACGTGATCGTTGATCTACATATGCTGATCCCACGTCACGCAGTCCAATCCTTGATATTTTACACTTCGTTAAATTTCACAATCCTCCCAAATGCACAGCCACACACTGACTTCTCAATCACCTCCTTTCTTAATACTGTAACTTTTAATGTAATGTAATGCAATCTCGTAATAACCCTCTGCGGCCAAAATAACCCCTTTTTATACCGTAAGCACCCTTACCGCTCGACAACCAAAATTCCCAGCTTTGCCCAAAAGGAAATGTAACATCAACTCTAACTGGTGTGAGTCCAGGTTCGGTTCGAAGGACCTCCCCTTTCCCAACCAATCCTCAGGGAGTTCCTCCCGCACTCTTAATTCTAAAGGGCATCGCTAACGAGCGACAAAATCCACTTAGGCTAAGAGGAGATAATTCAGGTACAAGGGAGTTTCCAAGTCCGGAAATTCCTAAAACCTCTGCGTTCCCACGTACTTCAGGTACCGCTACATCACTTAGTATCGGCTATCCATTTCCGATCCCAAGCTTACAATATTCCAGAATATAAATGAAATACAAAGGAATCATAAACTAACACAAGAACAACAGGAGAATAAGTGGCTAATACGAAACCTTACGACCTAGCACTAGGGTTTCTTACAAGTATAGAATTAGCATACACCAGTACAGGTATTGATGAACGGTTACAACATATTACTAAATATACATATATACAGTAAATATGTTTCAATTTCATTATCATGTAGGAACGCGGTGTATATGGGATTTCCAAAGATTTGCTTCGCCGAACAACTGGGTGGCAAATTGCCCTGTTCACCTTCAACCATTTGTTTTCGACAACCAGAACTTCCTCCTGTGAAAATAATCTCCAAATTGCTTTGAAAGTAGAGAGATAAACCGGGGTACTTAAACACAGGTCAAGCCTCGTTCACTCAGTCGCATACTTCGCCGGAGTCTTCGTTGAACCATACACCCAACGCCATGAAATTCACACTGCGCGCCGCCATTGTAGTAGCTGTATTTTGCGCCGTCTCTGCCAATGTCACGTAAGTATTTCCAGAAAACAGCGTCTCCTTCGGAACCTTACTAACGTCCTGCTTGAAAATTTCAGTGTGTTTAAATAGTGACTAAATTACAGACGAATCCAATGACATCTTCAAAATCCACACAATTCTGTGTGGGACTTAAGCTCTTAAGGCGTTGAGTGTGAGGATGACTCGTTTTCAAATGTGCTTACTGCCTCCATCATCAGGGCGATGATCACCCTCATGATGGAGTCAATAAGCATGGAGACCGCAAACACCTTTGAAATGCCGGTCAAGTTTTGTAAGACTGCTCTGCGCAACATCCCAAAAGACATCTTAATTTTCTTTAGATTTGTGTGAAGCGTGACGTAATCAGAATTTTATCCAAATGGATGATACCTACTCTCGGTCTTCCTTCAATATTTTACCAGCAGTACGACCTTCTGAGGAGGAACAAGTCATCGACATTAAGCACAGGTTCTTAAGTTTCGATATTGTGAAAAATGTCTAAAAAGAAAGGATTTAAGGTGTTCACGGCTGTTAGTCTGCCATTCTGGCAGACTACACGGCGCAACAACCAAGAAGACAGTCATCCTCAAGTCTAAAGAACATACAGCTCTTGATAGTTTTCGTTTCAATTAAAATGAACAAGAATCACTGTAACGTTAAATTTTAGCTTGTATATGGCGAAATCATATCTACTAAATGATAATATTCATTCTAAAACCTGTACGGTTTAATCACTTAACTGTAAAATTAACCATGTCGTCGAAGACTTTTTTAAACCAAATATTTGTTTACATTATCACGTGCGTTCCAGAAAATAATTTCCACCTTCTAACCGATTTAACCAACTTTTCACGTCATAATTTGTGATACTTTATACACATAGCCTACTTATATATACATACAAATTTACAATTTTATTTCAATTTCCTTATTAATTAAATTGTATAGAATATTCTGAGAAGCTTCCTTCTTCCAAAGAAGACAACTAAACCGAACTTACGCAATTATCGAACACGTCGTTCTATTAATGAACATTTTCGCGCAAGTGTAAGCAAGAGCCAACAATACTTTTCCATCTATTCTTGTTTCTAGACGCCCCACGCTTATAGTCAATCAAACTTAATAAATGTGCACAACAACAAACGAAAATAATTCATAAATGTGGATGCCTTATTGGATGTTGCGCCGTGTACTCTGAAGTTTACCGACGTTTCAGGTGTGTTTGCTGCCTCCATAATCAAGGTGGAGGTAGCAAGACGGTAAATATGATCAAAACAGGAAACAGACATAATGTGATGATTTCATAACACAGTAGTATGAATATCTGATAATATCATGTAGTGTAATAAAAGTAATTGTTAAGTTCTTGATAACTTAAAGACTTTCTCCACGGTATGACATGGCACAGATTAATTTATTATAAAATAAGTGTAGGTATGTATAAATATAATTAAATTTTCGTAACGTTTTGGGAAGTTATCTTAACGCGGTCACGTGTGCATACATCTAACAACTTTTAAATTTTGATGATTATTCTACGAGTCTTTAACAACTTTTCCAAGTTTTAAATTCGGGAGATTCCGGGCTTGAATATAAACACGGAAACCAGCCGACATATTTGTAGTATTACTCAGTCTCACCTTACAAATTCATGAGCAGACACACTGACATTGTATTTGCATTATATTTCATGTTGCTAAATGTAATTCCTTATCATATATGGGTAAAGGCAAAGTTTTCCTTGGTACTTACCTAAGCACCACGTCGACAGACTTACAGCTACACGAATTCTTAACCTCTACATTCGGAATAGGTGAGTGGTCAGCTTCAAAAGCTGACCGGTTTAACCCCCTCCAACCCCCCAAAAAATAACTCCGGTACCCATTGGAGAGGAGGCTGGGAGGACCAAGAACTGATCTGTTACATATAATAACTCGAAAGTGGTTGAAATGAATTTTAAAAAAAATTATATTGTGGAGTTTTACTCAAATATATAGACACATTCCGATTTTCGTTATAATCGACAAAAATAAGGACCGTTTTACATGAAAACGAACACGCATTTCTCCCAGCGGAGCGAGGGTATTCCCCAACCACACTCTCCGCCGGCGTAACCAAAGTCTGGAATCAGCTTTGACGACATCGCCCAGACAGACCCAGCGCCGACTCAAACGTCACTGACCTAGATAACTTTGACGTCAGTGACGCCTTCGCGAAGGTCAAAGGAATGTTTTAACGAAACCAAACAGCCTTTCAATGCTTCTTCAGCATTCTCGACATGAAACTTATTAGCAACTGCGCCAGAACTGATACACTATGAGATCATTTCATAACTTACGAATCTTAAACCAGTGTGATTGTATTGTTGCAGGGTTCCTCTGAAGAGGAAGAGAATCGTAAACGAATATATAAACGTAAGTTGACTGCAACTAACAATGTCCGTAACTTAAGAACAGCACAAGAGGATTCCTTATGCTTTCACAGCCACAGATTAAGGTGTAAGTTAACTTAGTCTTTCAGCGTTTGGTTTTCGTCGCCTACCTTCCAACTTACTAAACGAACGGGTTCTCCGCCAACTTTGCGCCGAAACATTCAGTCGGTGCCCTGATGTAGGCGAGAAACAAGACCCGAATTCCGTAAAATTTTCTATTACTAACGCAGCAGGGCGCGTAGTCGCAATGCAGAAACGAAGACGATTACAAGTATAACCAGTCATAGCCTGTTATTTTGGACTGTTTGTTAAAACTAAAAGCAATATCATTCTTACCAATGTGTACGCTAAATGACGGTTTGATCTCGCTGTTGGTAGAAACGCTTTCATGCTTAGAACCCTGAAAAGTAGGTAGATCTGACACCTATTCCGCAAGGTTGTTGTCTGCAATCCGCCAGTTCTATTTTTTGTAATGTACTTTGTTTTGTAAACATTCCTTATCGACCCGTCTCCTGTTGCATGTATTGCACTTAACCTCACTTATATGTTATACCAACCTGTGTACTTGTAATTAATATATGTTCGATCCTTACATAGACTCAGTACGTCGGCGAGATAGCGGTTGGCCAGCAAACTTTCGAAGTCGTGTTCGACACCTCATCTTACAACCTGGTTCTTCCTTGTGAGTCCTGCCTTAGTCCAGCATGCCGTAAGTCAAATTTAATCTTCTTCCAACAGTAAGACAAAGATCCTCAACTAGTAACAAACCATGAAAAAGTTAAAGTTATTCCTGTACTTAAGCACCACGACATGGATACATGTGGGTGGCATAGCTACGGCTTTCCGCGTTCTCAGCCTCATAAGGGGCCTGCTTCAAGCACGGGTAGAAGTACTCCGGAGATAGGGACATCGGATCCCAATGAACAGATAGTTGTGGGGTGCTAGGTGGCGGTATGGACTACAACAGAAGTCCCTGCTCTTGCCAGAATTCGAACCCCAGTCGCTAAGGCCGCAGACAGTCACTATCCTAATTTGGCTAACCCGGTTCACAATTACAATATGCAGACTGCTCAAATATTTCAGGCTGGGACTAATGATTTATGACGATAATTATTACTAAACTAACTTAATTTCAATCATTATCTTGATAAGTACGAGAGAATCTAACATAAAATGCATCTTTCCAAATTATGTTATAGTGGACCCGTTAATTAACATGAAATCTGAGAAGAATCGGTGAAGATGTCGATGCTTGTCTTTGGGTTGCAAAGACGTGTGGAAATGTACGCAGACACCAACGAGTAAACGCAGAATTACAACTTTTACAGCCACGTGTATAACCCTACCTCGTTTGATCAGTCTACAGAGTCTACAGTTTAGTTCTAATCAATGGATGTGTTATAAGTTCAAAAATGCTTTGAAATACGGATCATTGTAAGATAAATGTAAAAATCATTTTGACTGCAGAATGTCCGGGCACAGCCAAGTACCAGAAAACATCCAATACCAAATGCGGACCATCGAATGAAGTGGTCAGTGTGCCTATACTCGACACAGGCTGCGCCAAAGGGACACAAGCCTCCGACTGCCTAAATGTAAGTGATATTTTGAAGATCTGACGTCAGTAAAGTGTACGAGGTGCGATCGGAAATTTTCCAGACTGCGCCTATAAAAACCCGTACACTTATCTCAGGTATTAAATTCATCCATCACCCTCGAAGTAGTTCCCCTGGGAGTGAACACAACGATCCCAGCGCCGCT
>NW_019059608.1:810071-828207 GCF_000696155.1 Zootermopsis nevadensis
CTGTGTGACTTCTTCCTCTTCCCAAAGTTGAAAATTCAGCTAAAGGGAAGGAGATTTGAGACGATAGAAGAGATTCAGGCAGAATCGCAGATGGTGCTTGACAGGCTGACAAAGAAAGATTTCCAGGGATGCTTCCAGGCTTGGCAGCGGCGCTGGGCTCGTTGTGTTCACTCCCAGGGGAACTACTTCGAGGGTGATGGATGAATTTAATACCTGAGATAAGTGTACGGGTTTTTATACGCGCAGTCTTGAAACTTTCCGATCGCACCTCGTATTGTGCGTTTTAGTAGGTTTTGAGGTTCTCACGGCGGTGAATACGAAGATGGCTGTCTTCTGGATTGTAGCACCGTGTAGTCTCCAACATCAGGGCGATCGGCTTGATGATGGAGGCACCAAGGACCTCTGAAACGTTGGTAAACTACCAGATCACACAGCGCTACAATCCAGAAGACGTCCATTTTGTGCATTTTTTCTAGTAGCATTTATTTTTAGTGGCGGTCAATTAAAATACATGAACTCAGTATCGTTTAATTTTTTCCGATCATAATGTGACCTTGGAAACACGAAAATAAATACTAAAATTGCAATGAATTCGAATATAATTTTAACCCTTGAAATATTAGAATATTAAAGTAACACAGCGACGTAAATCAATACGAAAGATACCCGTAACTACAGTCAATTTTTCAGCAGCTCTTAAGTATTCTGCTTGTAATGTTTGTCTCAGATCAGTTCACTGTATGCGCCGGAGCAAGGGTTTGTACTGGCAACAGACATCTCAATAGAAATTTGCATCCTGGGGGCTGACGGAGTTGCGGGGTTGGGCCGCCCTGGGTCAGGAAAAGCTGCATTCAATCAGCCCACAGTGTTCGAGACATTCGTCAATCTACACGAAATTGAATGTGTCTTCACGATTCATCATGCCAGGTGAGTGTCGAAACTGTTATCAACGTCTTCGGCCCAGACGTCGTACTGGAAACGAGTAAACTGATGAACTTCATACGGCAAAACACAGCATACAATTTTTAAGTCTCTGCGTGTTTATTATGGTTATCCACATTTATCGACATCACGCCCTTTTCAAGCTTTACATTTCACGCACAAGCTGGTCACAGTCGCCGCGCGGTCTGAGGCGTGGGACTCGTGCACTTGGACAATGGGACCGTCGGTTCGAATCCCACTCAAGGCATGGATGTTTGTCCGCGTCTTTCTGCGTTGTGCTGTCCTGTGTATGGGCAGAGGCCCTGCGACGGGCTCAACACTCGTCCAAGGAGTCCTACCAAATGCCTAAATAGATCAAGGGAATCTCCAAAGGGAGGCCACTATGCTCCGCATAGGAGCAAAAATGGTAAAAAAAAATACAGTCAAAAACCAAGATCAGAGAGGTCTGAGGCATAGCCGGTAACTACCTTTTACATACACGTGCAGCCTCATTCTTTCCTATAAGACTGACAATGTACACACGTGCACGCACACCCATACACAAGCATAAACATCACATTACATAAATTTTTTGTAACACAAAATCTAAAACGGACGCTGTGTGGCTGATTGCAGGCTTCCTAACGGAGACCACTATGGAGTAATCACGTTCGGAGGAGTAATCGAAAGTTATTATACAGGAGAATTCACTTGCGTGCCCCTCGTTGATGACTCAACATGGAACTTCAAATTAGACTTGTAAGTTTAAAGTACGCACGTACTTACGCGTAGTAAGTATGATGTTTTTACTATTAATTAAATAAACAATCAGCTCATTGATCAGGTTCCACTCATGGCGAGAAAAACGAAAATAAAGTAATTGTATGTGTCACGTGACATTTCGATGCGCAATGAAACACGAAGATGAGATAATTAATACAGATTATATACAGAAAAAAAAACACTAAAATATTAATGACACTGGTCTAGTAATAAAGGCAGAGTTAATTAAATATATGTTATTGTCTCATCAAGACAATGAAGGACAAAATTAGGCCTATGCTATACAGATAGCTAATGGATTCTTCGAAAACTGACAAAGTTCAAATATATCTGGACGTTGACGACATATCAAAACTACAAGGACGAATAAATTTAAAGCAGTTAAATTCGGAGAATGCTTGCTACCATTCAATTCAGAATATGTATGTTGAGGGTGTCTGATAAAAGAGTGCTGAGCAAATTATTTACACCTGACAGAACGTAACATGAGGATGGAGAAGTGCACAATAAGAAACTTCAAAATCTGTACTCTTCACCAAACATTAGTGTAATAAAATCATGTAGGTAAGATAAGAAGTGTGTGTAGCATGCATGGACGACATGCAAAATGCATACAAAACATTAATAGCAAAATCCACTTGGGACCTAGGGGTGGGTGAGAAGGAGAATATTAACCATATTTGTGTGTCATTTCTTATTTTGTTAATTATTCACTTGAAATAATTATAACATTTAGGTTCTAACTATTTTTCTTGCATAAGTACAAACGGGCCTTACAGAACATCGGCGAGCCTCATTCGACTAGCGGTTTGAGTATCTTCCCCCCCCAACGAGAGTTGTATTAAGGAAAAATTTATGAAGAACGTGCGATCCAATCACATCCTTCCTTGTAGTTAACATCACTACAGTAGAACAGTTTGATTTAAGATGAACCCGGGCGAAGAACGAATTCATTAGCTAATTCCTTGCATACGTCGTCTGTTATACAGCCTAAGAGTCGGGAATGATGACGTCATAACCGACGCAATAGCTTTCATCGACTCGAGCAAGAACGTCGTCGTTGGACCAACTTTAGAAATTAACAAGATAAACGAAGCACTGGGATGTACAAACACGGTCATAAGCGACATAAACATATGCCAGGTAAGTAATAAATATAGTGTAAGTTTGTGACGTTATATACAGATACCTCTAGAATAAGTAATAATAACTGTTTCGGAAATGGTTTAATCAAAAATTTTGAAAGGTCGGATTTTTCAGTACAGGCATATAACTGCGGTTCGATCCTATGTTCCAGTTACAACACTTGTGACTAATTACTTCGTTTTACTTTTCCACATCAGTTCTTAAAAATTAGTTTATCCCTTTCCAACAGGGGCTTAAATTTTATCTCTAACTTCATGTCATCGTATCAGTATGAGTCCACAGTACCCATTTTACCTACATCGTCAGGTAGCTTGCATACAAACTAACATAATGAAACACAATAAGTGGTTATCAAAACGCACCTACAATGTACCTTTCTGTTGTGATCCTTCGAAATCCTAAAATGCATAAGAATGGCAAGTGCATCAAAAAACTGCTTGAAGAGTGAACGTTTCATGCAGGATCTGAATACGAATGTGTTGTCACATTACAAGGTATTTCTCCCCTTTCAGTTTGACTGCAGTCAGCTTGGTCTAGTGCCAGACGTAATCTTTGGGATCGGCGAAAAAAATTTCAACATCAGTGCAGAATACCACGTCCAACAAAATGTAAGTGACGACTGTCTTAGTTCTTTAGAACTGCTTTACGCATACTGTAATAATCAATGTTGCCACAGTAGCTGCTTTTCCGTACTCATAACCGAAAAGCGTTGCCACTTGGCCCGAGTGATACTATATCGCCCCGGGTTCGCCTGTAACCACTCCTGTTTCTACGATGTAGTAGGAGTTCAATAGCCCCGACGAAGCCACGTCCAGTCGTTGGTGCCTACGTGTGGTGTGACTTGGCATGGACGGCAATATTATGCCACTGCCTCGTGCGAGTTGCACAGCTTGGGGGTTTTTGGTGTGCGAAGAATCGTTCGACCGTCATTAGGTTTCGCAGTTTCAACAAAATGTGTCAACCACTTTACGAACAATTATTTGTTGATGTGACTGGTCTGTTAAGTGGAATGCCCCGCCTACATAGATACCAGACCTGTCACAGCAGACACCTGTAATATTCAGTCCTCTCTACCCGCTTGATATCGAACAGACTTTTGATATTCCCTTTCTCGATATTACTTTTCTAGGCTTCTTCTAAACCACCATCACCATTTCGAAGTGCTTCAAGAATTCTTCAAAATTCAAACTTCCGTACTTATTAACAACCTATAGGCCTAACACAAGTTTAAAATTAAATCCTTAAAAGGGGGACATGATTATAATAGATTTATTTCAAACTCCCTACTTATTACATATTATAGAACACTGTAATAAATATTGCAGGAGAAACCGTTTTAAAACCTACAGACAAATATATGCAACTCTGGCATTCAGGAACAGAATGCAAGATTCCATCAGTAAGCTACACAAAACGTCGGGTCATTCAATAACCTTGACGGCGGTCCATCGACAACACTTACGTCATGTTTGTTGTATTGTAGCGCTTAAGTTTCATGTAAATTAAGAACAAAGAAAACCACTACAGTAAATTTTTAGCAGAGAAAACGCTTTTACATAACAAAAAAGGGCTACTTACTTAGTGTGATGACAAATAAATGCAAAGCAGTACGCCAAAAATAAGAACAAATATGTCAAAAAATCTTGTAGCCTAACGTATCGGCCTCTTACGTGCCACACTGAAACGGAACAAGATGGTGCTTTACTCGCAGTCCCTTCCGCTACCCTGAACGCGCATGCGCTGTCAACATAACATAAAATTTGCCGTGGTCCAACCGTTACGCCGGTTCAATCACGGCAACCTTAATACAAAAATGCGAAACAGGCTTAATGAACAACTTCAAAAACAGTGTAGAACTTTAAAGCCAAGTTAATTTGCGTTTGTTTCATTTGGTACACCCATGAACACGCTGTATCTGCTTGATGCATTTCGCTATACATTGGAAATATAGAGGTTATAACCATTTCTCAATGCCTTACTTACTTCCCACCCATCCTGTAAACAGAATCAGTTCTAACGTCCCTGCGCTTGTTCCTCTTGGCACGTCATTGGGATGGTCAAGTGAACAACGTGGAACTTAAATTGAACAGGACACTACCTTGTTTTTCTATTAATTTTCTATATTTCATCCAGATTTGGAATTTGGGCCGTCTTTAAAGTACACATAATTTCCTATAACCAGCAATTTACAGACTTAACAAGCCTATGTCAACATAGGAAGATTTATGTTAACAGTCTACTAATTTAGTGTGAAATTTCAAAAAAAGGCCATTCTTTGTGTTTTATTTAACGACGCTGTCAGTAGCTCAGACTATATAGCGTAGAATTATTAATAATTAATTGAAAGGGATATGGAAGGAAGTGATCGTGGACTTTTTAAAGGCATTATTCCTGTAAGTTCCAGGATCAAATCTCGGCCCGGAGACCGGTTTTCTTTACATATTTTTTGTGCTTCTCCACAGTCCCTTTAGGTAAATGCTGACAGTAACAAATCAAACCAAGGCTGTTTCCTTCCACATTTTTAACTCATTAGTTTTCTTCACGCAGCCTATTATTTGACACTATACACATATTATAGTCTGAGCTACTGGCAGCATCGTTAAATAAACTACAAATTAATAAAAAAAACTAATTTTCTCAGACAACTAGCAAAATTTGCTGAAGAATTAAGACTGTTGAGTGTGCCGATAACTTGGTCTACATAATTCGGAAAAATGTGTATAAATGATGAGAAATACAAAAGAGGGTGGATGGGTGTTGTTGACGTGCATTCAGGTTAAAAAAGTTCCACGAGTGTCCGAGACAACAGAACAACCAGCCATAATAAAACATGTTAGATGAAAAGCAGCCATGGAAAGAAGCGGTGCAATAACTTATTAAGGCCAAACAAAAAAATAATTTATTCTTATACATTCATTAAACTTGTGAATTCTTGAAAAACGTACGTGGAGAAACAAAGCATGTTTATCAACTGTGGTTATTTTTTTCAAAACGAATTATATTGTACTTTCCTTCATGGTTGTTCAGTGTGTCCATTACTTAAGTTGCAAACTGGGTAGTCTCCTTACTGCAACACGTCTAAAAGAATAAACTAACAGACAAGATAGTTTTACTAGTATCTTAACTAAGTGTATTATGTTACAGGGTGATGTGTGTTACTCCGGATTCTCTCCTTGCAACGAAACAAATGTATATCACATAGGAGATTTCTTCATTGACCATTATCTCCCAAAATTTGATTCGGGAAATAAAAGGATGGGCTTCGCAATATCCACAGAGAATCTGTGAGGAAGTCTGGCGAGGAACTTGGGCATGGATTCTGGAACAACCCTGAAATTGTCTCTTTGAACACAGGCTTGATGTGGATATATTTTATTTCTATCATATGTTTTATTAAAATTCATAACAATATGTGGCCCAATCGAGGATTGTGTAATCGAGGCTATACATGAATGTCATTAAAATGTGTGTTTATTATATTGAAGTTAATTTGCTTATCAATTATTTAACACTCAAAGTCACGTTTTAAAATGCACTTAAATTGCTGCATACAACTGTGTTTTGGTGATGGAATGTAATAAAAAATATACGTAAAATGCACGCAAAGTTTTTGTTTGTCCCTTACCCAGATTGAGGTACAGGATGAAACGAACTGGGTTTGTGGCCACCTCAGTTGCCCAATCTCACACCTCCTGACATTAACCTTTGGGGTCATATGATAGACAGAGTTAACAAAAAAAAAATGCAACCTGTGGGATGAGCTTTGGTATTATATACAAGGGGCAACTTTTCTGAACATTATGACACCATTATGTTGGAATCTAATACATAAATGCGCTTCTGCCTCAGTTGATTTCCTAACAAATTCCATTCTCACTAACAAAAACTGATGAAACTATATGTACACAGGAACCTTTTGGCTTCCTTTCAAGAGTAAAACACAATTCGTGAAACACATAAATAAGAATTACTCTGTGTACATAAAATTTAATGTTTCTGAAATCAATTAATGAATGGTGGAGAGGAATTAGTCATTGTGCAATAATATTAATCTGTAGAGCAGTTTTAAAAGATAATAAATCCTACCACACACACAGTTCAGCTTGGGAGTGTATTACACTGAGATCCCCTTCCAATTCTTGGGTTTCATGACCGAGATAAATTCCTTGCAAGACAAAATACAATATATGAGCAAATATTGTACATTTTCTAGTGTAATGGCAGCACAATCTGATGCAGTTTAGTGACTAAGAAACAAACAAGTGCAACAAAATTATAAAAGTTAGTGATTTGTGGATCTTTGGTGTCACAAGGATGGCAAGAATTATTTAAGAATAACTTTAGGATACGTTCACTAAACCTTCTTTTAATGAAATTACATACACTTAACACAATGTCTTCAGTAAATATCTACATTTCCCCCATTCCAAAATGACTGGTATTTTGCAAAAGTCTGTACTTCCAACGGGACAAGTATGTGTTGGAAAATAAAAGAACAGTAACCATCACACAAATTCACAATTCGTTATAATATACAGTCCTGCTGCATTCTTAATGTAAGATTATGTCTCTCTTCAAAATCTCCGCAGGTCAACACGATTCTTGCTCTCTAACAGTGTTTAATTTAACTGTGAGTTAAAAATATAAAACAAAGACACGATGACTTGTTTCTTCACAATAATTTCTACAACCCACAATTAAACTGGTATTTATACTGAAAGTGTGTTAAATTTGACACTAAACCACTACCTGATGCACTTCAGACATGAGGAAATAAAGAAAAAGAAAACACTTCCTATCCACAGAATAACAAGCCGCACGGAATCGTACAATTTTTGTTGAGACAAAATGTGATAATGACTCATTTGTCAATTTTCTCATTTTCCATTACAATGTCAGTATCAACATTTTTAAAGCACAGTTTCATGTATAAATATTCAATAAGCAAAATTCACAAATCATTTGTTAATTACATGATGGCAACTTCATCCCTTGCATTGCATTGAAGTGGTCAACTCGGTATAAAATAATCCCAGAATAAGTCATAAACATGAAGAATTTAATATTAACTAATATTGTGATTTTATGTACATTTCGGTAATACCTATAAAGACTATAAATCAAATACTGACACATGACCATGTAATGATATATGTATCTTAATACAGCCAAAGAAAATTTAGTACTATTTTTATTTTCTTTTATGTACAAATTCTGTGAAGTAACATCTCTGCAGACTTTTTAATCACTTGCTGTCTGTAAATTGCTGAACAGGTGCAAGGTAAGAAGTAGAAAATTCTTCATAGTAGAACTGAGTGAGGATGATGAAGACCTACTTACCAAAATCTGCCATACTAGGATCAGCTCCACATTGTTGTTTTGTTTCTGAAAGAACAAAGACAAAAATATGAGTCAAAGGTTAAGGTTTAAATGTGTCTCAATGAGTAAGCACCAAGATCCAGCGTGTAATCCGTTTGGCACTGGACTGCATAGTTTCTTTAACCCGTAAGTGATAAGCCATTCAAGTGGTGTTCTACACCTGTGGAAAGACAAATTTAAACCCCGCATACCTCGTCTATACCACGCAACTTGAAGAACTCATACAATATTTGTTATTCAAAATTATTCCATTTATCATCTCTTTCAGTTTGCGTACTTCGTCCAGGACATACTGTATGCACACATGTCTAAAACAGTGGAGACCCCTGGCAATTAGACATGCATAAGGTTAGAGACCCCAGGCGGGTGATAACAATTGAGACTGTCCACAAAACAATTTTTTCAGTGATAAAAATATGTTTATTCTTGAAATACGGGTTTTTGAAAGGCAACCAACTGGTTAAAAGTTACTTTCCAAGACTCTATTTCTGGCAACCTAAGTTTCATAATTTAGCCAACAAAGTCATTTTTAAAAATCTGATACTCAACTGATCACAAAATTCCCCAAAGGTTCATTATTATGTTAACAAGGGCTTGCTTATGTACCCTACCCTCCTTACAGACTACGATGTACGACTTCGGCTTTTCAACAAAAGCTGTGTCAACTGTCTGTGTTAACCAACATTTCGTCACAACTGTAGTTGCCATTTTTAAGGTGGGTATGGGGTGGAGCCAGTTCTGAAGGCCTTATATAGGGCAGGCAGTATGTAGCATAATAAATTCAATGGTGCTGATTGGTGGAGTGGCTGTTATCCAATGGTAGAAGAGCGTGTGGTTGACAGGAGGTGACAAAATTCTGGTGACCTTGCTGGATGGGAAAGGACTGCAGTGATTAAGTTGAATGGAGTGGCACCCGTTTGTCGACCACAAGGTTTGAAGAGCTAATACACAGGCAGCCAGATCTCTTGACACAGTGAGTTATGCATGGCCTCATACAGCAGGAGTGATATCACAAGTATCCAAATTTGGGTAAAAGTTCTGTAGCAACCCGCATCCACAAACTACAATTATCTGTAAATGACAGTAATAAATCAAAACTGCATTCACAAGTAAATAAAGAGCTTGGGGAAAGCTTGTAAAAAAATTGTGGATGAAAAATCTAAAGACAAGAGATCATTCACAAGACCTAATCATGAATAGGAGGAATTATCAGAAGATGACAAGAACTGGTAGTGAGCATTTGTGAACGTAGTAATGGACCTTCAGATTAAGTAAAAGCAATGGAATTTACTTACTAGCCAAGCGATTACCAACTTCTCAGGTACATCTCGACTGCGTGGAAGTTGTTAGTTAATAGTTGGTAGGAGGGAGAGAACTGATTCACTTTCCAAATGTAAATTTCCCACAACCATTTACGGGCTGTAATTTTAGCATGTACTTTGATTTAATGACAACTCAAAAATATGTAATTTACAGACACATATATTGTAAACAGTATATGTAGTATGCAGTACACTCTACCTGCATTATCACCAATATCATGTGTTTCATTCACTCTATGGGATCCAGCTACAACCCAACATCTTTAACAGAGACAAACAGTTAACTCTTCACAGATATATCAGATCCCTAATGATGAGAACCAAGACAATTCTCAAAATGTCAGCGTTTCATGACCACCTGGCAAGGCTGATTACCCATAAACATTTCAATAAACATGGAAGTTGATTTACACTTTTTGGCATGGATAAAAAAAAGTTACATTTGTAACTCATCTAGATTAAGTTCAAGCACTGTACTTACACTTTTCCCTTCCCTGCTATGGCATTTTTCTTTTTTGCATATCTGTATTTCTTGACGTAAGCTTCAACAAGAGAACTGATCTTGATTGGATTGATTTCGCCAGATTTATTGTGGCATATCTGGAGGAAAATATACACACATATTTTCAGCAACCTGAGCTAAAAGGTAGTAACCAAAAACCTACAAAAACTTTACATACACACGCTGAGCAGAGATAAACTTTACAACTTTCAAGACAAAAAATATTTAATGTCATTACATTCAAATTTAATGTAATTACAGAACCATGACTTGAGGCAAGTTTACAGTTGCAGAAACTGAATCTACTGTATTGAATTTAGGTGCATTCACAATACACCTATTAGCTTTACCATGTCTGTCTGTTCATATGCAAGAACTCAAAAATGGAAATTGATTTTAATTGTATTTGATACTGAGGAGTTAAAAAATCAATCATCGATGTCCTTTGCGTATACCATAATTTTTGGTAATACACAAGTCCTTCAATTATTTTTATTCTCTCATCCATTACCATCTTGAACATCCCATTGTCTGCCTTCAATGTCTTGCATCATGGCAGCAGTCATGGTGAAAATTATTGTTGTAAAAATACAGGCATTCATGATGCAAAGCCATAATTAATTTTTCCGTTTCCACTAGGCAGCTGATTCCTGCAACGGTAATTCCCTTAGGGGAATGAACTGTGCGAGGGTGATGCAATCAACATCTCAAAAAATTATGATCATAATTTTTCCTGCATATGCATCAACATGAGATTTCTTTGGTGGTGGAAAATGAGAATGCTTTCATTGGGTAGTATGGCACTTGGTCTCTGGATTCAATAATGTGATCCACATCTAATCAATGACAATTGTAGAAATGAAAGCATAATAAACTAAAGCATCATATGCAACCATTTCCTGATATGCAATGCATCAAAATGGGCAATGTTTCCCAAGACTGACAGCTTTGCAATCTTCATTGATACAGCTCTTTCTCATATGATGTGCGTCCTTCTTTTAGCTTTCCCACATAGAGCAGATTTTCAGGACAAATCCCCAACATCTTCCAGTGAATACTGAACAAACCATCACTGCAAGATGCTCAAATATTCTGGTAGCACACTGCCTTGTAATGAGAACATGACACTTTCATTAAGTCAAATGCATTCCACTTACAGAATTGACATGCAATGTTGCCATTTTATAACAGGCATGTTAAACATTACAGAGGTGCCATCTGATTTAAAAACCCGTGTAATATTAATTAGATAATCTGAGTACAGCACATACAATGACGTTAACATTTAATATGCCTCGACAGTTGCAGAGTTACTTTGTACTCACCCTATACAATGCGAAAAACATTACTTCAGCTTACCTTAGGAACCGAACGTCGAAGAATATCTTTGTACTCTTCCTTTGTAATGTGCTTCTTTGTGTAGTGCGGTTTTAGTGACAATTTCACCTCCTCCACTACCCTTTCTTGTCGATTCAGTTTTTTCAGGAACTGAAAGTAACGATAAAATGAAAAATGTATACCTAATTATACAATTTATGATCAAGTTGGATTTGAGGTTCTCACAGCAATGATTATGAAAATGGCTGCCTTCTGGGTTGTAGTGCTGTGTAGTCTGGTAGAAGTTTATCAGTGATTCAGAGGCACTACCTGCTTCCATCATCACTGCTGTGATGATGGAGGCAGCAACTACCTCTGAAATGTTGGTAAACTTCCACCAGAATACACGGCGCTACAAACCAGAAAACAACCACTTTGTAATCATTATTGAGAATCTGAAATCCTACAAATCATCCCTTGTCCTTCCTCTCTTCCAATTCAAATATCAATATGTTACTTTATCTGAGTTGATCTTGTTTTGCCACTCCTCATTCTTTCAATGTCACCATCAATATCTCAAATTTTGGGCCAAGGTCACATCTTTAATAACCTTATTTTCTAGACTGTAAGAGTCAAAAAAATTGTAGTCCTTTTATTATCCTTCTCCTGATTCCTCAAATACGCTGAAATATAAACTATCTTCCCCTGACCCACTGGTGGACCCAGATTCAACTCGCTTCCCCAGTCACCAACATCATTATCGCTAGCCCCAGAAGCCAAATTTGGCTTCCCATCACCACTGCCTCATAAATTCCTTCCTACCACTAGTGCTAATTCTGGCATGGTAGGTTTCAATACTAACCTCAAGCTCACACTGTCAACAATTATTAACATGATGATTATGAATTATTTTATCGAGTGATAAGATCTTACCATTCTGTGTGCGCATGGGCGTGCATGAGCATGTGTGTATGTGTCAGTCAGTCAATTATGAATATCAGATTCTATGTAACATATTAACAATGAATACTTCACAGTTCAGTTCAAGACTTAAATAATAACTAAAATAACTTTAATTTTAAAAATTCCATTCTTTATAAATTCCTAAAATGAAACCAACATAACCAAATCACCGCAAGTTACTTCTTACAGAACACTACAAAGTATGAGCCAAAGGGAAACATGTACAAGAGAACATAAGCATGCCTCAGAATCGATATACCTTGTCCTTCACCTGCAATTCTACCGCAGAGCTTGGCAAATCATCCAAAATTTGTAGTTGGTCCTCATCCATCTTGATTGCAATTTCTTTTTTGCAACCTACAAAAGGTAAACTGTAAGTATTAAAACATAGACAATATCTGCACCATTAGACCAAAGACCTGTAAAAGGAGATTTCAAACAATGTTGATTCATAAGCTAAGATTTTAAAATGAGATACAGTAGTAAAGTAACAACTGTCTGAAAACAGACAAGACATTCAAAAACTAATAATTTATTACATTGGGCCTTAAAAACTTTGCTGATACTGACCACAGCACTGCGCTTCCTAAAATAAAACATCTCAATTTTTAGACAATGAACATGTCTAAATCTACATTTAATTGGTCCCATTTCAGTATCCACATCCAAAGTAACATACTAAATAGTTACATAATTATAAAAAACAAGTTCTGGAAAGAACTTGTAACATACACTTTCCTGAATGCTCCTATCTGAATACAGGGAAAACTTATACAAAAACATAATTTATAAATAACATCCTACACTTTATTTCTAGACCAAGCTCCATACCAGTGCGTAAGAGTTTTTCTGCTTTTTTATGGCACTTATGTTCACCCAATAAATTTATGTCAGTATACACCACAAGCTGACTCATCCCATTCAATTCTAATCCTTCCTGACCTTCTCAATGGTGTTTTCTAAAATAATGGTAACATAGCATCTCTCAGTTTCAAACTGGTGTGAACACGAATTGTACCAAATAAAGTTTACCTACACCGACTTTACAAAAGATCCACGAATTGCTACATAAATAAAAGATGGCCACAAGGATAAAGAACTGTACTCACTTTTGCTTCTGTCATGTTTTCCTTGCTTTATTTTGCTACCCTTCACATGAAGTACCTTGGCAGCTGATCGTCCGGTTGCTCGGGCAGGCGTCATCTTGTTGGCACGCAGAGGTGAAAGACCAAATACAGAATCAAATTTATCTTGAGTGGTAGGAGGCTTACTAGGTGATTTGTGAAGCACTGCTGCAAGCGGCAGTGGGAGTTTATTAGAGCTTTTAGCGGGCTGTGGCAATGTTCGATTCCGTTCATTACTCATGGCAGTAAATGATGAGCCTGTGCCACTTGATTTAATGTCTGCTGGAGGATCAAACAGATCATCTCCTTCACTGGACCCAGGTGAATACGGTGACTCAAGATCCATGTCCACTACATCTGTTGTTGTATCTTGAGGTTGTTTTTGTGAAGTTTGTGTCTGCTCCCCATTCTGCACTGTTGTTGATCTGACTGGTGGAAGTTTTGACAATGGAGGAACCAGCCTTTCGGGTGTAGTTCTTGCTATGCTGAGAAGTGGCCTTTGCTGCACAATAATGGGAGAACCAATAAGATGATGCTGTGGTGTCTGCTGCTGTTGCTGTTGTTGTTGCTGTGGATGATGATGAACCATCAGTTGGGGAACTGCCATGACAGGAGGGTTAAACAAAGTCATACGACTTAGAGGTAAGGTTGATGGAGGTGGTGTACATAGAATACTTGCTATATTGGCTGGCGTAAGAGTGGGAAATACTGGAGCAGGGGCTGTAGAATGTGTTGGTGTGGAAGTTATGGGTTGCTGCTGAGTTACTTGTTTCACATTTGTGGAGGGGAAATGTTGAGGTTTGACTGGAGTCCCCGGTATATTTTGTTGTGAAGTTATTACTACTGGAATACTACATTCCGGTGACTGAATAGTATTAGGATCAGTTGAAGTAATTGATGGGCCTGAAGGAGGCAGATTCACCGATATCTGTTTTGACTTCTCTGATCCTTCAGCCATTTCAGAGGGCTGAGACATTTCATTATCACTTGAAACTGGAGGTGGCAAACATGCAGCTTCAGGAACAATGGAAGGCGAGCTTGCCATATCACCACGAACTGACAGCTTTGCTCTTTCTGGAGACTGACTTGACTGATCTGCTGCTTCTTCTGCAGAGGCTATTGTTGGGGTTGTCACTCTAGCTTCTAAAGACTTACTAGCTAGATCTTCTATATCACTAACTACAGGAGATTCCTGATCTATTACACTGTGCTGTATTAACTGCTCCGTTGGTGTATGAGAAGGACTGGGAGGGCCATCCATACTGGCACAAGCTCCCACTGGAGACGGTGTTCCTGACTTTGTAGGATCAAATGGATCATATGCATCAGGAGAAGTAGGTGGAGAACATGGTGTGGTTGGACCACGTGGTTCTGGGGGTGTGTTTGGACCTTTATGAAGCATCTCTCCCAATCCCCTGTCAAGTTCCCTATCCAGCTCCTCCTCTATCCTCTGATCCAAATCATCAAGACCAACCTCTTCAGTCATGTCCTCTTCATCCTCTCTCAATGGATTGTTGATAGATCGTAACTGTGGTTTTGCTGCAATTGAGAACTTGATTTGTGGTTCGGGTGGAGTTTTGGGTCCTGTACTAGTTACAAGGTAGCTACCAATTGCATTCACTGGTGGTGACTGAGATTCAGGGGTGCGTGCTATCGTACCACTCGGAGCAGTATTAATACCTTGTTTTGAAGATGATTTTGGGCTGGAACTGTTTTGTCTCATACTTCTACGGCTACTCAGTGAATCAGCTAATTCCTCCCTGTTACCCTCCTTGGTTATATGATCCTCTTCACTATCACTCAAAACTATGAGATCTCTTGGAGATGGTGTCTGCTCATGAAAAGGAGACTGATCTAGATCTATAATAGCAACAGGTTTCTTGTTAATAAGGGCTGCTACTCTTGATGCTTTATTTCCAGCTTTCTGTACACCCTTTTTGGATTTCTTCTCCCCAGAACGAACTACAGTTTTGTCACCACCTGCACCACCATTTTTTTGATGTGGTGAAGCTTTCTCTTTGTTACCTTTATCTTTCCTGAGTTTCTTTGTTGACTCTCTGTCCATTTCAAAGGGGCCATCAATCTGCTTCCTTTTTGAAGGATCCTTGACTGCAACTGCAACAGCACCACTAGTAGTTAACACATCTTTGCTACCAGTAGTTTTATTAGATTTAAAGTTAACACTGACCAAAATGTTGTCTCCTGAAGTGAACACTTCCTTTGAAGGAGCAGGAGATTTTTCCTTTCTTTTCTTTCGCTTTTCTAAAGGAGCAACTGCATCTTTATTTTTCTTTGATTCCTTTCGCTTTTTTTCTTTCTTTCTATGTCTTTCTGAATCGTCCTTTGTATTGGGTACAATCACAGTTAATTTCTTGGCTGTCTTTGATATTGCTCCAGATTTTTTTTCAATAACTGGAATTCTTTCATGTTGTTCTCGTGACCATGACCGTGTGAAAGAACGGGAATAGGAGCGATTAAATCGTCTAGGTGTTGGAGTACGAGACTGAGAATATGAGGAACAAGACAGTGAATGGGATCGTGACCAAGACGGAGTCCATGAGTGAGACCAGGATCTTCTGTCACGATATCTACACCTTTCTGAGCCCCTCCGCTCTCTGCTTCGGTCTCTTCTATCTCTGGATCGTACAGGGGATCTACTTCGTGATCTTAGGTGTGATCTGTTTCTTGATCTGCTGCGACTCCAAGACCTAGTCCTCCTTCCTCTACTCCTACTTCTACTAACCCTGGGGCGTTGCTTCTCTTTAGACCTACTTTTCCGTAATCTTTCCTTTGACTTCACTTTGGACCTGGTCTTCGATCGACTTCTTGACCTAATGCGAGATCGGCTTCTTGAACAAAGCCTAGACCTACTACGTGATCTTATTCTTGATTTCAGTGGTGATCTACCTTTAGAGCGAGTGACTCTGGACCGAGAAATTGACCTTGACCTTCCTCGGGACCTATCATACGATCTTCCACGTGACCTAGAACGAGACTTTGTGTATGATCGTTCTCTAGATAAATCACGACCAAAAGCATCTCTGCGTTTTCGCTTTTTATCAGTAACAATTTTACGCACATCATACCTCTCCATGTCTTTGCGCTTCTCTTTCTTTTTCTTTTCCTTCTTCCCAGCACCATCTTTACCTGCAGTATCCTTCTTTTTACCCACTTCCTTTACCTTTGAAGAATCAGCATCAGGTTTTGACTTTGGGTCACGATAATTTCTTTCTTTGGAACTCTTTGACAGCTTCTTCCAGGCTATACTGGATTCATCTGCTTTATTGGATTTGTCCTTGTTTTTTTCTTTATTTTCACTGATGCTTAGCAATGTCTTCTCCTTTGATGTTCTGGCCTTGTCACCACTAGATTTCTTCTTTTTCTTTTTCTTCTCTTCTTCTGAAGTCACTATTTTGGATTTAGCTGTAACATCAAAATTCTCATCTATCCTTTGTATGTCCTCATACTTCAGCTTTTCTTTCTTTTCTGAAATCTTTTTATCTTTCTTTAATGATTCATGTTGTTTTGGCCTGTCATCAACAATCTCACCTTCTTCATAATCAATTATATCCTGTAGAGTCTGATCCTTGGCTGATGAAGCTTCTTCACCCGCACTGCCTCCAAGAGAAGGTTTACGGTTTTTCTTCTTCTTTTTCCTTTTGACAGAAGGAATTTCACCATCTTCTTCTGCAGTTAAGAATCCATCATCTTGACTGAGGTCATCTTCAAAGTTTATGGCTTCTTCTGTTTCTGATATGGTCTCTGTATCAAGTCCTTCCAATCCCAGTGGAGTTACAGTGGCCTGAGGAGCAATGTTCACTGTAACTGCTGATGTTACTCCCCCGATAAGACTGTCGTTATCATCTGATCCAAATATCTCTTCGACTAAACTTAATTTTTTAAGCTCTTCTGAGGCTTCTGGTTCACGGATCTCATCAGCCATTTTTCGTACTACACAATTCTTATGTCCTTCTCCACCCACAACAGTGATTTCAGGTCGTTTGTTAGAGAGTTCACCATCTTTAGGTTTTGCATTAGATTTGGATTTTTTCCCTTCAAGGTCAAAACTTTCACATTTTCCTCGATGGCTTATCAATTCTTCACCAATGCTAAGATTACTATTTTCATCTTTATCATCTCCTGGACTACTCTTATTTTCTTTCTCAATATCACTGTCAATTTTTGTATCCTCTGCCATTTCAAAATTTGTACTAACCTTGGGAATAGGAATGTCGTCGTCATCATCATCATCATCTCCAGTTCTTCTAGCTATGTCCATGCTTGTTGCTGAGTAAATAGAAAAATTTGGACACTCTTCACCTTCTTCTTCTTCATCTACTGATGAATGCCTTTCTGAACGCTCATCAGCAATAACTCCTAATTCCCTTCGAACAATGGAAGAGGCCTCTGTGAGATGATCCTTCAAAACATCTTGTACAGCTTGTGAGACACTATCAGAAGAAAGTTTCCCATCAGATCCCAATACAGAACTATCTCCATAGGTTGGTGAATGCAAGTAGCTTGCGCTGGAATTAGAGGAGGAATGAGCAATGATACGGGAACTACACGTTGCAGAAAACGCATCAGGAGGAGGAGGAGGAGGAAGGGGAGGAGGTAGGGGAGGAATACTGTTAACAGTTCTAACAGCAGCTTCCTCCTCTTCATCAGTATCATTTGAA
>NW_019059608.1:842591-857716 GCF_000696155.1 Zootermopsis nevadensis
TGGAACAGTTTTGAAACTTCTATTGTGACAGCTACATGTTAAATACTAACTTCACAGTATGTTGGGTCCTCCTGAACTTCATCTTCACTCTGTTGTCTTGGTGGTTCAACGGGAATCCTTCTAACAACTTTTCCCTCCAGAGAGCGTCGAACAAGGATTAAGGTAAACACCTGTCGATCTACTGGGCAAGTATTGACATTCTGAAAGAAAAACAATATGAATAATTAAAATTAAGATAAAAAGAATACTATAATAACACGGAAGTACATACATACAAGCAACATGATAATCAAGCCAGCTACAGAGTTAGAAACAAAGCCTTTAATACAAAATGGCAGAGGGCTACTTGTTGAAAGAAATTTTACAAAGCAAGAATTTTTATGTAAATTTAGATATTCAAAGATCTGACACAGTTAAGAACATCCAAATTTTAGATGGCAGGATAGTTGGTAATGTGTCATCACAAAACCTGCTTGGGTAAACTGAGGAATACCATGATACATTATCAGCCAGGATAACTACTACCCAGATGAAACTAGCTTCCGGTTCATCCATTCCATCATCAATACTACTTGCTGTTGAGGTGTTTTAAAATTGGATCAATTTTGTATCACTTTACATGAATTCCAAATATGCGTACTTGAAAAATACTGTCACACTTACAAACCATTTCAACAACATTTCTGCTTCATGAGCCAAACCCACCTTTTACATTTCTGCAATTCATAGTCTTTTCTCAAAATAAATTAATCAACAGACAGAATTTTTTTTATTTTGCTCTAGTAAGTGCTACTTAAGAAACAAATCAAACAACTTGCAGTTTTCACACTAATGTAACGTAAGTTTACATAGTTTTCTTCTTGACTGATGTAACATGCTATCTTTTAGTTGTACACTGCTTAGGAGAAACATGCTGCCTCCATCTTAAAATCTGAGGTCAAAAAGGGTTCAGAAGTTAACATTGGGTTAGGTGATGCTTAAGGCCAACAACACTGGCTATTAAAGCCATAGGAGGGGGAGATAAAGCTTACATAAACAAATAGAGCAAAAAACAGGAAAGTATTCCTTTCACGCTATATGACAGGGAAGTAAAATCTTATCTGACTAAAATCTCTGGTATTTTATTCTCTCTGAAGTTTCATTTCCTCCACTTCAAGAACGATCCTATCAACTTCTTACTTGTTTCTATTTCACCAAAAAAATTATCATCACTAAAGTGTAACATAGTTACTTACCCTTGACCACTCTTGCAGACAGTCTGCACAGAAACTATGGTCACAAGCCTCAGGAGTCCCAACCTCTTGCGTAGTAAAATTACGTAAGCAAATAGGGCACTTTTCTGATTGCCCATCACTACTATCTGACAGGTAAGCAGCAGAAGGAACTGCTTTAGATGATGATGCCCCACCATCACAAGCCTGAAAAAATATTAAACTAAATAACAAAGTCATTACTCAAAACCATAACAGAGTCACAAAATTAAAATAGCATATGAAGTTCCCAATTAATATACTGCATGGGAATTTGCTACACTGAGACACATAGCCATTCGTGCACTGGAGAGAAATGGAAACAATTTCCTGAAAATTTCAATTCTGTCATCACACATATTAAATTGTCATCAAAAGAATATTCAAACTGAGATTCTATTGCAAAATAAAAAAGTCACATGAGTAGCTCTGGCAAGCACAGTGCATGTTCAGATACTTGGAGAAGGGGCAGAGCACACTGTCACAACACAAAATTCACTTGGCTGGAAATAAGATTTGGTATTTTTATAAGTATGTGGCCATAAAAATTCTAGAACATGGAGGCAGACTGTGTGACTGTCCTTCACGAAGGAACAAATCTGCAAGGTGATAATAATTCCTTTTATATTATAAGAATATATGAGAACAAATTTTACTTTCAACTTTGATTTTCTTAGACCTTTCAATTAGAGAGACAGGTGCACTGTTTCTGGGCCAGATTAGAGGAGCCGCATCTTACATTCGTTTCAAATTTCTTCCAAGTTAAGATTTTTCCAAAATCAGCAACAATTTGTCACAGCTTTTTTCAAATGCCAAGATTCTTTAACAAACAACCTAAACAATGCTACAACAAAGTACTTACTGCTAATGCAAAATATGGGCACAAGTACAAATACTCTTGATCATTCACTACTGAAGCATAAAAGCAGCACAAATGAGTAAAAAATCATGGATGCCTAAGAAATGCCATATACTGCAAAGATCAGTCCCCTTCTTCTAATAGATCACCTTCATTTGCAAGAGTTTAGAGAAGAATGACCTAGTACCATCATTTCAAGATTAAAATAACCTCATGATGGCTGTCTTTTAAGTTGTAGCAGTGTGCAGTCTCGCAGAACTCCATCACACTACAACCCAGAAGACAACATGTGAACCTCAAACCCTAAAATAACCTGATCTATGACTTCGATTAAAACTGTGGAAGGATGATAGCGATAAGAACAACCATTCTGCAAAAAATGAGAGTATCATACTGAAGCACAATGAGTAGGATAAGAAAGGAAATTATTAGTAACACTGGTTTTAGCAGGCCTTTATTATGAAAAACCTAAGCAATGCAATACATATGAGAAGATAGAGATTAACTTCTGTTACTCATGTAGCAGGAAAGCGAGGACTGGGAAGAAGACGGACACAGCTAACTGACGATCTTAAACAAGGAAAGAAGATGAAGTTCCAGGAGTTAAAACGAGAAGCTGAGAATAGGGAAAACTGGCTAACTCTTTTTGAGCAGAACAAGGGACCTGTCGTCAGACAGAACACTAAATAATAATAATACTCATGCAGCAGTAACAACTCTTTTCATTTATGTTCCCTTTCATGAATATACAGTGAAACCTCGATGCATCGTTTTCGGCGGGGGTGGGAAATAAAAACGATGAATGCGGGTAAACGATAGATGCGGGAAAGCATTAAAAATTTTAAAAAAACAATGTTTCTCTTTCAAAGTTACTTCTTTTTACCAAAAAAGTCTTTAATGGTCAACTGGTTTGTCGAAACGTTACGTTTTAGACCAAACAGAGCACTTTCCACGTTCAAAATGTTTTCCTCGTCACGTTCACTAATATTATGCGCATAAAAGAACGACTTCACTTTTGCCAATTCAGCACGTGCTTCGGCAAAACTCGGCAAAGCTTCGGGCTCGCATTCGTCGTCTTCCTCTTCCTCACCACTCCCACCCTCTTCGCGAACAATAACAGGAAGAATGGAAATACTATTACTGCCGAACTCAACGAAACGTAGCTGTAGAAGACCCTGAACCGCTGGAAACGAGATGAACCAGAAGAATGAAAAGTGCCGCCAGCCTTTCCTTTGTACTTGTAATAAAAGCATTTGTGAAGAAATTCACACTGCACATGCCATCTGGCATCGCTGGAACGAAATATGAGTGACCCAGCATTTTAATTTCTCAGAAACGATCATTGCGGGAACATTGTGGGCCGGGACTAAGATTTTTGATGCGATAAAACGATAGTTCGAGGAACGATAGAAGCGGGAAAATGTAACATTATTTTATATGGGATGTATTCGGGACCGAACAAAACGGACGATGCATCCGGGAAAACGATAGTTCCGGGAACGACGGATAGAGGTTTCACTGTATTCTGAAAGTTTATGACTGATACCTTGGATTCATTTGCACTGACTGTGGGAGCAGCACAAGGCTCCAGAGAGGATGAACCAGTTTCCCCTGACTTATCCTCTATCTCTTCTAAACTCTCCCAATCAGAACAGCTGCTGCTTGCACTCTCCTCTGAGTCTGTGCTGGAATACTCCTCAGATGCTAAAATTCAGAACACATCATCAGAAACTGTATAACATATTTTGTATCTATAAGGGTTCAAATCACATAGCCTGCCAAACAGCAGACAATGAGTGCATAAACTTCTAGGCACACTTCACGACATTTGAGGTGTCAGAAGATCTATTTGCAAACGATGAGGAAGAAATGCACTCTAGGAAAATTGGCATGTAGTATGCTGTTCCTCAGACTCAAATTATAGGGCATACTGTCCTTGACTGACCATTAATACAGAGATTTACCTCACAATTTTCAATGCATATGCTAACCAGCTGATCGGTAAGGACCTAACTATGGATTACTTCTAGTAGAATAGGATTAACATCACACATTGAAAGCAAAATGAAGGATATTGAAAACCTCTTTCAAGTGGATTATATCAAGACCTCTGACCAATAAGGTACACTGGTATGCTGATAAGACATTATACACAGTCCATAAAGGTTGACAAAGAATGACAGTCACATTTTACAATTTGAAGCAAATGAGGTAACTTGGCTTTGAATTTCTAACAATAAACACAATGTACAAGCAGACATACTAACAGTATGACAATCCCACTCTAAATATTTCCCATTAATTACAGGAACAGCTGCAGCAATAGTTCAGCAACCAATAATAACCAACCATTTTCTTCTTCCTCTTCATCACCAGAACCATCTTCTCCATCGACTTCATCCCACTGTGACCCTTCCAATTCATCACAGCTGCCATCTTCATCACTCACAACTCGCTGCAGAAATAAATATAAGCAGATACACATTTGTTTCAGGAAGTTACACGTGATGAAACTGACACTATGAAACAGAGTTAATACATAATTCACACAGTAACAATAAATGTAACTGGTAAATTTTATTTCTCTCTAATCTTTTTCTTGTGGAGACAATTACCATTGCATCTTGCATGTGACATACTCCAATGCTTTCTGATGGACAGTGAAATGAAAAGGTACAATGGAATGAGCAATACTACAAATCCTGCTTCTTTGCTAGTCATATTGTGAGGGGCATTAGTAACAAAATACTTTAGAAACAACTATTTGATAATCTGAGAACATGTGCATGGCAGCACTACAAATATCACAGCAAGCTGCCTCATTTAACACAAGCAATTTGAAGAATTCTTCACAAATCAAACTACAATAACTACATGGACTGAAGATGTGATGTATATCCACTCACTGGGACAAAAGAAAAATATATATATAAATTGAAATAATTTTGTGTTGATCAGACATTTTTCATTCTTTTTGATTACTTTGCCCCTAATTTTGTAGCTAGGCAGCTCTTTGATATGTTGCAAAATCTTATCCTTATCTGAAAATTTCATTAAATTTCAGCACACATTTGCAAAATTTGTTTTTAAAATTCACCATCACTAAATGGTTTTATATGTCTAGCATCATATTTCGTGACCTCGAAACTATTATATTAGAACTAGAGAAGTTTGTGAGTGAATTGGTTTTATTGATGCCTATTATATAAACATGTTTTGCACTTCCTCACACTTAGGCAAAAATCTTTGTTCTGAGTTTTTTGATACCATTTAACAGACTAAATTCTATAATTCTATAATGCTTTTCTATTTGTCAGTCACATAATATTTTTCTTGCACCATCCTTAAAAACCCCTACAATTTCCATCTCTCATTTCCTGCCTTTGTACTTTATAAAACATTTGTAGAACTCTGAAATAAGCACGCAAAAATTCATCCATAAAAGAAATGCAACATTCTTTTGTAAAATATGGAAGATAATACATTACTGTAACATGCATGACTGGAATCACAGACACACAGGTAGCCTATGACAAAAACAAACAAAAAGATGGAATTGTTCCATACTGTGAGTTTGTGGTGCAGCTATGTAATTGCTGTTGTCAATGATGGATTGTATACATTTGTGCAGTACCACACATATGGACATAAATTTCATTCTCGCCCACATGAATGTACCTATGAATTAACATCTGGTTTGCTCATTTGCTACTATTTCCTTATCAAAATACTTCTTTGAAACAGAATTCTGCACACAAAGTAATACCACTTGTGGCACATGTGCCAATGGCCAATTGCAATCAATCACTGATTACAGTGAAACCTTGATGCATCGTTTTTGGCAGGGGTGGGAAATAAAAACGATGAATACGGGAAAACAATAGTTGCGGGAAAGCATTAAGAATTTTTAAAAAAACGGAATGTTTCTCTTTCAAAGTTACTTCTTTTTACCAAAAAAGTCTTTAATGGACAACTGGATTGTCGAAACTTTATGTTTTAGGCCAAACAGAGCCCTTTCCACGTTCAAAATGTTTTCCTTGTCACGTTCACTAATATTATGCGCATAAAAGAACGACTTCACTTTTGCCAATTCAGCACGTGCTTCGGCAAAACTTGGCACAGCTTCGGGCTCGCATTCGTCGTCTTCCTCTTCATCACCACTCCCACCCCCTTCGCGAACAATAACAGGAAGAATGGAAATACTATTACTGCCAAACTCAACAAAACGTAACTGTAGAAGACACTGAACCACTGGAAACAAGATGAACCAGAAGAATGAATAGTGTCGCCCGCCTTTCCTTTGTACTTATAATAAAAGCATCTGTGAAGAAATTCACACTGCACATGCCATCTGGCATCGCTGGAACGAAATATCAGTGCACCCTAATTAAACTCATAAAATTTCTGACAATGAGCACCGCCATTCACTCCAACTATCACCCCTGCACCGCTGACTCCTCATTCCAAAAGAATCTGTGCTGGTTGGGCGACATAACAGGTTACCGCTACTGTGTATTCCAAAAACATTATGCGTCTTTCGGTATTAATTTATCTCTAAACCCAGCATTTTAAATTCTCAGAAACGATCATTGCGGGAAAATTGTGGGCCGGGACTAAGATTTTTGAACGATCGATGCGATAAAACGATAGTTCGAGGAACGATAGAAGCGGGAAAATGTAACATTATTTTATATGGGATGTATTCGGGACCGAACAATCTCATTATAACTGTAATCTTTTGCGTGTTTGAAACAATTAGATAAAACATTATTCCCTTCACTTCTGTCTTGCATCATATGAATGTTACAATGTACTACATGTCACTGTCAGTTCAACCAACACAAAGTAAAAAAACCAAAAAAATAAACAAAAAAATTTACTGGGATAGCAGCCTTAAGGACTAAACTCTACACCATCTATATATAAATCTTTGACTGTTGCACTATAATGACGCTTAAGAATAAAATTTGTGACATACGTTTGAACAGATACTAAACAACGCTCCATACTTACAGGTACTCGCACTCTTAAAGCAGGTTTTTCCACAGGGCTATCACTGTCACTACTGCTGCTTTCAGGATCACTGGCAACTCTCTGAAACATGTTACAAAAACTTTAGTTCATTTAAATACTAATACAAAATAATTCTAATATTCTCTTGGGGTATTCTGAAATCAATTACATGGACATGCTAATGAACCTACATCATTTGAAACTGGTACACACTAAATATATCCTGAATTTCTGCATGTGGGTGTTCAACTTCACCTTGGAGTAATAATTAAGCTTGTGATGTACAACAGAATCACCACAGAACATTGAAAAAATTGTACTTATGGGGACTAAGCATAAAAAATTAAATCCGTGGCGTAACAGCTCCAGAGAGCCAAAGCCGACTAGCTTGACTGCTGGCCTCAAGTTCACATGCCTAAGCAGAGGTGAACGATCATCCAACCAGATATAGGGTGACGTGTGGTCAGCACGACGAACCCCCAGCCATTGCTAGCTTTCCTGACCAGATTACGCTACTTATTGTAGCTCTCCAATTTCCTCACGATGCTGGGTTGGCACCGGTCCCATACACTGGTCGAAACCTCATGAGAAAATTTCTTCTCCGCCGAGACTCGAACCAGCGCGAATTCCGTATCACCGGTCCAAAGCATGATGCCTCAGACCGCGCAGCTACAGTGCGGGACGGGGACTAAACATAAGCGTTTAAATAAAAAAGCAAGCACTGTACCTATACACTACAGTGGGCTGAGACATATATTTTCTGTTATTAAACACAAGTTCAGCAATGTAAGTGTCTTAACACCTTGTTCTTCAAGATCTTCAATATTTTCTTATTCTTTTGAGGTGAAAGGCAAAGTTTCACACTTACACAAAACAAAATATAAAATTACACACTGCATTTCAATATTTACATGTTTAAATTAGAGACTGGAAAACAAAAATGTTCCATACTGAAGCACACAACAGACAGCTTAAAAATATCACTTACTGGAACTCCCCTACGCTTTCGGTGTTGTTCAAAAGGACTATCAGTACTACTGCCAGAGTCTTCTATTCGAGAACGTCTCTTCCCCCTTCGCACTGCATGACTGAAGACATCATAATCACTCTCCTCACTCATTGTTTAATCTGTAAGAAAACAATCGTATGTGTATCTTAGTGACTATAAGGATGTAAGATATAATAAATAACATATTTCCTTCTTACTAGACAACAGTTTCTCAACCTTTTCCAGGCATAAACCCACAGTTACCCTCATTCATACAGCTTCACAGCAATTTATTAAAAATCCTAGTAACTTACTACTGCAAACAGATTCACACATTATACAACTTTCTCCAAAATAAGCTAATAGTAAGATATCTTACACTGCCTTTGCTTCATTAATCTCTCCATACCAGGTTTAATTTCAGCTGCTAAACCTGCATTCATATGACCAAATAGTATTTGGTAAAACATGTCCTAGTTCTTAATCTGGTATTTTTCACTATGCCAAACAGCTGCACTCAGCAAAAGGAACTGCCAAACACTGATGACATCAACAAAGCATGTTTCCTGATATCAGATAATTGTTTTCATCACACAAGTAACACAATATTTTAAAAGATGTATGCATGTTGCAAGTTGAGAACAGCTGTACTAGACAGAACATTTCCAAAACATTTGTCACATACCAAAGAAACAAACCATACTTCAGTACTAAACCTTCTGCCAGATAAGCAAAATATATTTCTTTAATATTCATATTCTTCTGAAATAGTTCAGAAGATGAAATTCTCCACACACTTCTCTTAGCACTATAAAACTAACACTGTAAGTTCATTTCTTTTCTATAATAAGAGGGTGTTACTCTTTTTACTATTTTACCATTTAGCAAATCCAAATTTACAAAACAAAAAGTTGACAGTGGAACCACGGTTCCGGAGAATCTGACGTAAATACGTCTCTGTAATGTAATGAAATGAAATGTAATGTAATAAATCTTATATAAGATAAGTACTTGTGATATTCTAAAACGTTTTTACCAGCACAAAATTATCTAGTCTACGACGCACTTCTTCTACAAGTGATTCACAGCTCAGCTCTTTCCGCAATAACGAAAGACTGTTGACAGTAATGTAACACAGCAATGCCAAGTAAACAGATGATGTTTCCTAGGTAACATAACAATGCACGCAAGCTGACCATTGTTGTCGGTCCATATTTACACATTGATGATATGGATCTTACACATTTTCGTTCCACATTTTCCTTTCACTTTTTTGCAGACCCTTCCGTATAGACGTATTTACGTCAAAAATTAATTGACTCAGGGCAGAAACCCATGCCACTTCTCTAAAATTCCTTATTTTCTGCACATTAACTCATGTCTTTTATAAGCGTACTGAGTTTTGATTCTTAATTCCACCTGTAATTGTCTTCAAAATATAAAATTGACAGTGGAACCACGGTTCCGGAGAATTTGACGTAAATACGTCTCTGTAATGTAATGAAATGAAATGTAATGTAGTGAAATGTAATGTAAAGTAGTGAAATGTATATTTTATTTATTTAGTGTTCTGTCTGACGACAGGTCCATATGAATAGGATCCTTCCATCCTTTTCTCGGATTGGGACCTGTTCATATACGTTCTTGGCAGATGATCCAGAAGTGGTTTGCCATTGCCTTCTTCCGTGTGTGAATGGAGTAATTGTTGGGATGCCACGGAGAAACCGGGGAAGCCCCCGGAGGAAACCTCCGTGTTGCCTAGACCACGGCCTTGCCCAACACAAGTTATAAATTCGGGCACCACCGGGAATCGAACCTGGGACCCCAGGATTACAAGGCCAGTAAAGATTACAAGCAGAACTGTTACATGTTTAATTTCTATATAAGTAAAATCTGTTAAATTATTTTGAACATTATCTGCACTGTCTGAAGTCCACTATATATGCAGAACATCAATCTTCTAAGTATTCCTGTAATATTCAATAATAGCATAGGAATTATATTGTTCCCAACCAAAATTACACTCAGTGACAAATATTTGGATACATTACATTTATCATAATGGAGTGTTCAGCCTGGGAAATAATACATTCAGTGAGGTTGTGTGTATATGTATACAGAGAAATTCATCCCTTGATTTTGATCAGTTACTGCCTGCACAGAGAGATAGACAACGGAAACAAGAATGTTATCATGCACACGGAAAAACATGGTTGATGTGACACATCAGGAATTCAATCACTGGTCATTAGTTCTTATGACCAGACAACTGTAATAATTCTTTTCATACAACAGTAAGATACTAATCAACGTTTCTTGTTGACAATTTCAGAAGAAATTAAACTTACAATAAATGTGTTCATAAAATTGGTAACAAACTTCTGAAATTTGTTTTCCAGAAATTGTTTGCAGGTGAACTTGGACTTGCCACACAATAAAATTGTTCTCAGACATCATAAGACACAACTACCAGTAACTACTAAGGTAAGTAAAGGAGGTTTACTGCAAATTCTTTTCAAACACAGACAGAATTTCCATTACGTGTGGTGGCCCATGACTTCCTTCCGACATGAGAGGAAACACCCCCACCCCCCCGGTTAATGGATTCCTACTTGCATAACTGTCTTTCATTGTGGATAACATGGAGAAGTTCCAAACACTCACATACATAGCACAAATGCAAGGCATAAGCATGACCTTCATCTGTCAAGCACTAAACTCATTAGTTATCATAAAGGTGCTTACTATGAAGGGATCAAATTATTCAATACTCTTCAAGACAGCATATTAATAGTATATAAGTCATGATATAAACTTATTCAAGCCAGCACTGAAAAATTATCTTTTATCTCACTCCTTACACTTTATATAATTTACTTTGATTGAAAATTACTAAATACTGTAAATATTTATGCAAATAGATGTAATAAGTATGCAATTACATTTTTTTCTTTATTGTATCATTCATATTAAAGCAATGGCATGGTCCACACCCTTGGCTTGTACTATGAATGATTCTAAGATTCCAATTCACTAGTTGTTGCCTTGCTCTTACAACAGGATGGACACTTTTAATTGTTAACCTCTGTGTGTATAACACATATTGAAATGGAGCAGCATAAGGATTTCTTAAAGGTAAACTAATTGAAAATTCATTCAGTCACCATAATAGAACTTTAATCATAGTAGCAGCACTCAATATGGAGGTTATGAAGATGAAAAGACAGCCCAACTATAAAATTCAAAGATTCTTTGTCCCAATATGGTTAATTTTTATCAAGATATAATGACTTGATTCATGTAAATGAATCTGTAATATAATGACCCACAAAATACAAGGCTCTATCATCTGCAGTGTATTAATGCTGTGCAGAACTATTCACAGTAATAAATAAAGTTCCATATAACTTTGTTTGTATTTCTGGAATAAGGTGTGTAAGAGGAAATGTCATACTATATATATTTTCTCTACACCATTTAATGCCAAGTAATCTTCATTCTGAAAATGAAAATGACACAAAAACACTATTTCTTCACAGAAGTTAAATGTAAATCATGGCTCAGCAATGTGGAAATATTTATCAAGATTTGCTTTCAATACTGGAATAGTCATTCCATGCCAGATCAACCAATGCATGAAACTTTCACAAAATATCATTTTGAAACTAATACATAATGTAAGTCGTTGCAAGGCCTTATATTTTGAATTAGAATTCTGATTTAACCTTTGCAACCCAGTGTTAAGCCGACACAGCCTTCATACAACGATATGAACTGAGAAATTAAAATACTTTAAAAATTGTACCATGAATTTGTACAACTTTCAGTTAGGTTTGTGCAAAATACCCATCATGGGACATCAATTGTGGTATATTATAAAAATGTTTCAGGCCATGTGACGATTAGCTAGAATGAGAACAAATACTAAAAAGTGCTCATTACTTTTCAACTAGGGAATTCTAAATATACAGTTGGCAACACTTTATAGTGTTTCCCAAGTGACTCCAGACATAACATGATAAGTTCACAGATCAAAAGAGTTGCAATGTTAGTCACATGGTTTGGTTTGCTATGTATGTGGTCTGGTATACAAATCTTGTTTTATAATATTTTAAAAAATAATTTATAAACCAGCAGTATTCTTAAAGTGTAACAGCTCAATTTGCACAACTTCCTTATATTCTTTCACGGTTCAGAAAAATCATGTGTTTCTTACTCTAATTTATTTTTTCCTAGAAAAAGCAATGGGATAAGAATACAAACAAATCAGTTTCCTCTTGAAACTGGCATCCATACAATGCACTTAATCCAATAAACATTCTATAATTCATCACGTATAGACATATTAATGATCCCCCCCCCTCAAAAAAATCTCTGATAATCTTCATGTATTTTAAAGATGGCTTCCTGGTTGTTGTGCCATGTAGTCTGGTAAAAGTTTACAAATGTTTCAGAGGTCCTTGCTGCTTCCATCATCAGGGCAATGAGGCCAGACTACACAGCACTACAACAGAGAGGACAGCCATCTTCAGACTCACTGCTGTGAAAACCTCAAATTCTTCATGCATTGTCATTGCATGACAGTAATGCACTATCAGTAAAATAGCTGCAAATATATATATATATATATATGCAAAAAGAAAACATGAAATACTAAAATTATGTGTATAAGAGTTAATTGTGAAAAGTATGGCTACACAAATTTGGTACAATTATACAAATTGTAAAATGTTGAATAACAGAAATAACATCATGTAAATATCTTTTCAATCAAATAGTGTAGGAGACATAGCTTATGCTAAGTTTAATTCACATCACAGGCACGCTTTGAAATCGTGTGGACCTACTGCCAGTTGAATGCCATCTTGCATCAATTCACTCAACCCAGAAATGTTATCCTTAGTTCAACCATTCCACTGCATATATATATATATATATATATATATATATTGTATTCATAGTACTACAGAGCCCCAAAATTACAGGATTAATTAATTTTAAGCAGCCAATATATTCTGTAAGAATATGATTTTCAAATATTGCTCACAGTACTGAATGTTATCATTTTCATTAGTCAACATACCTAATAACAAATTCCAGTTATTCAAACATTGTTTAAAATAAAATGTCAGAAATTAGAAGCATGCAAGAATCAATTACAAGATACCAAATCACTTCGAAACTCCGCAAATGTTTTGCCTATGCTTCGACTGCAATCCTTACAAATCACTCCCTACATAAAACCTAGTTGCTAGTTTACTTAGAACTGAACTCCTTTTATCACATTTCACAGCGAATTCGTATATAAATCTAGATTTACAAGAAAATATGGATGTAATGTGACAAATGTCTTTTTCAAGACCTTTTCTGAACTGGCAGTATAAACGTAGAACAAAATAAGGCCAACGGATTCTGTGAAAGACGTCTGCAATGCTTCAAATACCACTTTAAAACGCAAATTGTTACCTTCACTTTGAGACATACACACGATTGTTTGCGATTATACAAATACATCTACAAAAACTACATTACAAAACTATTATAAGTTCAGAAAATATGACAGCCAAGCCGCCCTTGACTCTTTTTTACTGTCAGCCATTTTTCTTCGCGTACCGCAGGCAAACACGTTCATAATGCAAGAAAATGCATTATAAGATTTGGACCACAGAGACATAAATACGGAAACGTGACACATCTGGGACTCTGTACCATTTATTAAGTTACAGTAACATATACTACACCTTTGCTTCAGTTTTCAAAGTAATTACACAAACTTGGGATTAAACTACAAGCTAAGGTTAATGTGCACGTTCTTGAGCCGGTCCTGTGAGATGTGTACGTAATAAATCTGTGATTAATAGAAATGGCTTTGGTTTCATGAACGCATTCAGCTGTCGACCGACAGGTGCGACGCAGTTTCTTTCAGAATTACCAACGGTTAATCGAAAGATTTCACGCAATTCCTTCAGAATTACTAACGGCTATTCATATATATGCTATAACTATTTATTATCTTTACAACCAGTAGTTTATGAGATTCGACTACTATGAAAATTTGTAACAAATTACATACATATTGTATAGATATAAAAGAATTCTTGACAATGAAAATTATGTTAAGGTTACATGTATAGACTGTTGGCAGAATTGTTCATTGTCTTTTTCTGGTTGAAAGTGTGATCATAGTGGTGAGAAGATGGGTCGTATGCATGCTCCTGGGTAAATTGTGCACTCTAATGAAATAATTTTGTACTCTTTCGTCTTGTATTTCCCCTTCTGCTGAAATTTCACAGATCTGTTTATTTACACATTTGTATTTCAAACATGTAGTGGAATGAGGTACCGCGTGGCCTTTGGCATCCATGTTGTAAGAATACGGCTTTAGCCATCATATTACAGATACGGTATTGCGATTCACATCACACTTTATGATTTCAGTAAGGGTATATCCCAATCTGCACTGCCGTATCGGCGAAGTGTGCCCACATGGCTGAAGCTATCGTCGGAAGATGTTAAAGACCAGATTTTCAAGTTGGCAAAGAAGGGCCTGACTCCTTCCCAAATAGGTAAATGAAGGCTTATTATAATATCTTGACCGATTCCATTTTGTATTTTAGGATAGTGGTGTGGGATTTATGACAATTTTATATGATTACTGTTAATTTGCGTAATTTATTGCATAAGCGATACCAAAGTGAAAAGCCATGAAGAATTTTTGGCAAACTTGTTTATAAAAAGAGCCTAGAAAGTGGATTTGTATCCCTGCACATGCAAGTTGTTGCTAATGACCATGCGGAGAATCAATAAAAGATTCTCATGAAAAACTGGTTGGAACTTTTATTTCACGGAATATTACATTGTAAAGCGCATTTCTTGCTTTTTTATTTTATTCTATATTATATTGGGTAATACTTGAAAAAATTCTGCTAAATAAAGATGTTCTTTCACATTTTACCAACTAAATGTCAATTTACAACAGTCTGTGTTTTATCTCATGTCCTTCAGAACTTTATAA
>NW_019059608.1:872366-898881 GCF_000696155.1 Zootermopsis nevadensis
GGTGGAGGAGGGAGAGGAGGCAATGGTGGGAGTACTGGATTACTAGTGGGACTTAATGCAGGGGATGAAGAAACAGAAGGATCAAAGTTACTGCTTACACCAGCTGAAACAAATATAATAAAAGTATGTTTCAGTTCAAACAATAATTTGAAGTCAATTGAAAAATACCCAGAGCTCCCAGGTCTTCATGATGCCTAGCACTTTCTGGAATAATGTTCTAGATTTCCTACACTAATACATGAAACAATTTAAAAATACACAGTTCATTCTTCTGATCCTGTCATGCACATTAGACATCCAAAGAACTGTGACTCTGGGAGCTTTTCTCATCAGACTACATCACCAGTCAAGAAGAATTATGAAAACAGCCAACTCCATCAATTCAAATGTATGATGCAGGTGACCACGTTGTCAACAAACACCTTCTTTAAACACATGTTGAATGATGCTCTGTATATCACAAACCAGTGGGAAGTGTCACAACTCAAGAAGTAAAATTTCCACTAAATCCATAAACAGGCTGCAGCTAGAGTTCAAAGTATCATGTGCTACAACAGCATAACTCAAAACATATTATTACTGAAGATTGGATAAGTACAGATACACTCAACTGCCAAAGATGCAATGAAACAGTGTCACTGCTGATAAAAGATTCCAATTATGTACTTTTGAAACAAATACACAAGTGCAGTGAAGCAGCTCTCATGATAACTACAATTATATTGGAAAATATGTATACTTCTTAGGAATATACCTTTCTTCTCTTGTTTATGTTCTAACACATTAAATTCTACATACCTCCCAAATCTTTCGTTGTGTCTGAACTTGTTGAAGTAACCTCTCCGTCTGTTTTCCTCTTTTTCCTGTGATGGCTTGAACCTGAGTCTGATTTGTCACTTGAACCTTTGGAAGAACTCTTCTCTCTGTAAGGAGATATCTGTGGAGGTGGTGGTGGACTTGGTTCTGACTGTTGTGAGATTATAGGTGGTGGCGGAGTTTTGGGTACCGAGTCTTCCTCTGGAGGTGGAGATGCTGGAGGTGGTGGTGGCGTGGTGCAGAGTTCCATGGCTTCCCCACCACCACAGACATCTTCTTCAGGCTGTGATGGGTATTCCCACTGTGTTTCTCCACTCACAGTGTTGCGATAAAAATATCGCTTGTGCGTCCTATATGCACCATAATGGCAAGGAGAGAACAAGAAAAAAGCTGATATATTAAACTGTAATTGTTTTATCAAAGTCCCATATGTAATACATTCAGACAGCTAACACTTAAGATCAACCTTCGGTTACAGTAACCCAAGGTTAACAGATAAGGACTTCTCCATTCATGAGTTTCAGGTATTTACAGTGTAACTTGGAACCTCAAGATGGACTAGTTATCTAATTTTAGTTTCCCAAAGCTGCTATTCTATGATGGTGCCATTCCTTCAACTCAATGCTTAGATATTTAATAAGACAATCAGATTTTGCTGAGAACAAAGCACAGTTTATCAAGAAGTGAGATACTGCTGGGAACAAAATGCAATTCTCAAACTGCTGTGATATTGGGATGATGATGATGATGATTGACCGAGATGAACTAGGGTGTTGCTGGTAAGACAGGATACAACAAGAACTGAGGTGATGGGAACAAAACATGAATCTTCAAGACAAACTAGTGTTGCTGGGAATGAAACACGCTTAATGAAGATAAACTGACATACTGTTGAAAACAAAATTCATTTCACCAAGCCATAGTGAAATGTTGGGAACAAAACAGAAATTGACAAGATTGGAAACAAAACATTAATTACCAAGACAAATTGGGGTTCTAATGGGAACAAAATATGAATCACCAAGACAAACTGAGGTGTTCTTGAAGGAAGAAAAGTAGTGTACAACATTGGTACTGCACCAGTAAGTTATGTTTCAAATTACTTGTGTTGCCCAATGTTTCCATTAATTCCACAGCATTGTATTACGGATGCAAAACAAATTATTTATATTGACACACATCATGAAATTTCTCTCAACTTTGTACTAGAATATACTTTGCAGAAACACTTCAAATGGGACTGCACTGTAACAGGGAAGTCATTACCTGTGAGCCAACTGTCCTGACGAAGAGCAGTAAACCCAACAACCACACCAGAAAAGATTCATACAGCAAGCACTGCAGGAATATATTCTGTGTGAGTAGTTACTAGATTTAGCATACACCATTTTCCATGTGAAGTGTTGATCATACGGCACAGTCCACGGAGTTGTAAGGTACAATTTCTATGATACTAATCATGAAACTTAGTTGGGCTGACATAACAGCCAACTAAGTTGCATCATTTGATTCAAAACACAAAATAAGAGACCAGTCTGCAGACAAAAGAGATGATCTCTCCTCTTACATATTTAGAACAAAACAGGCTCAACTAATACCTTCCTTCAGCAAATCAATATGATGTATTTGAAGCAATGGTTATCAAGTTTCCCTAAAACCATGTTCAACCCACTAGTGATCTGTTTAAGGAAAAGTTGAAGCAGAATAGGTTTTGTCTTGATGCTAGTCTTAGTATGTGATAATGTGCATTTCTTTGTAACATAAATTTCCTTCTCAAGCTTCCTTACACACATCACATAATTACACAAGATTGGACTCCTATAGGATGAGCAGTATCACAAAAACATGAGACAACTCTTATGTAAAGATGTCTCTATCCAGTTAAAAGCATTCCACTGCTTTAATTCCAACATGATCTACAAATACCTATCTCCTAGGATGCAGAACAATCAAATTTACAAGTACCCAACATTCATTTTTGAAATACTTGCAATATTAAATGCAACAAAATTAATACTTCCAGCAGACATTATTTACAGATTATAAATTTTTCATCATGTATAATTAAAATACTTAAATGGCAAAATATCAATTTGCAACTCTCAAACCTATACTAAACTTCTGTATCGAAGTTTGCATTATGTTCATCGTGAATCATCTCACTTCATTGGCAACAGGTGATTTATATTTCCAATCATGCATTCTTTGCACAAAGTTCACAAAATTAAACATTACTGGGAAGGTGAACTTGCTATCCATCCACAAACCTACATGTTTTAGCTTCAAAATTACAAATTATATTTCAATCAAACTCAACATTAAATCTGCTCTTGCAATAATAAACAACATTATTACACACAACTTAATTTATCCAAAATTGCATGTATAAAATGGCAATCAATTTCTTCCACTAACAGTCTGAAAATAAAGCCCTACACACTAGATACCTTACTTACAGAACCTGCCCTGATGTGTGGTTAGGAAACAGGTAATCAGAGTAATTATCTTTCAGATGAGTTGAAGTTTAAACTGGGCATTATTTTATAGCACACTATTAGTGTCAAGATAAGACAGAAGTAGTGTTTGTGTGCACAAGCACACGTGTGCATGCATGCATACATGAGTATGAACACAACATTTATAAGTGAATGCAAGTTGCATTAAGAAGCCGCAGTATACGTGATCAAATGTACTGTACTAACATAAGAAACCACATCTGTCGAGACTGGAGACCTTCACAAACTATGTACAGTTGCCCCCTACTATACTGCAATACAAAGGATGTGAAAACAAATGTTGCAAACTGACACATTGCACATCACGTTGTGCACTTGCACTTCAAAAGGACTTGTACTGAAGTTCAGAAAATTAACTTTTTAGCATGCCTTCAAACTGTATAGTGTTATTAAATTTAACTCATTTTGTGACCTACATGGTATATGTTTTAACAAACAGAACCATGAAAGAATCCATTTAGAAGACCAATCTTGCACATTTGAATATATTAAAGGATAGAATGCATGGCAACTTCACTAAATTCCATTATGTATACTAGAAAGTGATGTCATATTGACTTACAGAATAAATAAAAGACACTGGCTTGAAAATTACAACTAGCTGCCTGTAAGTCAATAAAACTTCTAGTATATGCAGAATACAGCAATCTGAAATGTTTTCAGTTGTAACAATAATGCTTCTAAAATATATAGCCCATTATTGTGCTCAAATTGTATATGAAAATGCATAAAACCCAAAACCACAATTACTGAAGAACTAAATTCATCAGTCTCCAGCAATACTTCCTTTTATTAAGAAAGGTAGGGAAGGGTTTATGGTCTTTTAGATACCTTATTTGTTAGAAAATAACAGTGCTAACACAACAAAAACCATATACAGGCAGCCCTCGATTTGAGCCAATTCAGAATAACGACGATTTTAAAACCAGAAAGTCAAAAGGTGAAAAAAATATATATATTTTACTATTATTTATAACGTTTTACAATGTATCTGGTACTGCTTCTTATACTAAATCGTAATTCTTACATCCCTGATTTTGAATAAAAATTATAAATACAGTCATCTCTGCAGTTACGTACGTTTTCGTTAGCGCAAATTTGCTCTTTCTCTCTTTACTTTATCTCCCTCTCTCACACTCGCCCACGCGCTCCCATTGGCTTGGGGCAGGCTACACCATTCACACTCCGGCACCTATAAACCTAGCCCCACCCACCCTATTGGCATATTCATCGCCCTGATGACGGAGGCAGTATGACCTCTGAAACGTTGGTTAACATCGACCAAACTACACAGCGCAACAACCCAGAAGACAGAAATCTTCATACTCACCACTGTGAAAACTTCAAATCTTACTCGAGAAATTCCCCACCTTTTACAGAACCACGGTTCCTATCCTAAGTCAGGTTCCACTTTGCATACAAATGTACTTTCTTAGATAGAATATTGTCAACTATATGAAGCTCAGCTCCAAATAAAACTAATGAGGATTAATAAATATGCTTCTGGATAAACTACATCCGACAGACATCAATACTCAAGTGGATTATATCTTCTGAAGAAACCCCTCTACATAAGAATTCTAAATTGTCCTATACAGTATTCTATATGCAAATACTGTATTATAATAGCAATCATCATTAAACTGAAAGCATTTCATGTAGTAACCAGCCTCTTTGTTATACACACACAGTTCAGAAAAAGATAGCACAGTTCGGGAGAAAGAAATCTTCTGTCCGGTGTAATGAGATGTTACATCAAATCGACAATGCAGGAGATTATCCACGATGATTCGACATCTTTAAGCTGTTCTGCCAATAATACCTTGTTCTTGCCATTTGTAACAACTGATATTCTGATGCTTGATGTTTCATACTAACATCCAGCATTTTAATATTATATAAAAGGCACATTCTTTCAAAACAATGGAAAGAGCAAGACACCACAAGGCTGGATGGCTGCCAAAGTGTGTAGATCTTTCGCTTCCATGAAGAATTCCTGTTGAAGAAGACCAGAGCATAAATCTTGAAGATACACGCGATTTATGTAAACACTACTTACAAAACATTTCTGTATGATGCCTGACAAATGTTAATGATACCTCTAATATTTGCTACTTTTTACATGACACAAATTTGGTATGGCACATTTAAACTGCAATCTAACAATAAAAGGAAAATAATTTTGAAAACTTTCAAAGTTCATTCACTTTATAAGTAACATAAGAAGAAATGAGCTAAACATCCTCACCTCTTTTTGTGTACTGTACCCTTGTTTCTGGATGTTTTCCTGACAGTCATGGATGGCGGTGCTCTCTACGATGCCTTCTCCAGTCCACCAACGTAAGACATTGCTTGATGGAAGCAGGCCTCTTGTTATCCAGCATCAGCAAACATCTTTTAACTCAATTACCTTTCTATGGGTTTGTTCAGTCCCAAGTTACTCTCATTTGTCATCTCCACAGTACACAAGACCACATTTATAAATTGTAAAATTCCTTCCTAGGCCAGATTCTAATACATTATCCATTTGGCATAAGCAGTGAAGTTGTTGTGTCCATGAATCTGCAGGGATTGTATTGCATGAGGAGACAGATAGGTACAGCAGTTGCTATCGAGTATGTGCTATTAAATTGGATACCGTACCTATCCCATTCACACGCCCATCCATCAGGTGCAGCTGCCTGTTCGAGCCGTGCCAGCTCCGCCCCCGTGTCACTCAGCCAGTTGGACAGATAAGGTTGTGACAGGGCACCTGCATGCCAAGCTGATACCAGTGTCTACAACATCATCAAAGATACCCATCCAAGTACTCAAAACTCATCTGCACAAAATTTAAACAAAATTCACAATATATCTGTTATTTTACACAGTTATAAGTAGTACTAAAATGGCATTAGTTCTCATCCAAACATCACACAAAATATCAAAACATGTTTCAGACACCTCACTGACACTATATGCTTTACTAAATGTATAGTGAAATATACATATGAGAACCATAAGTAGATGGCTTTTCAGACTCTTTACATCAATTATACAGAAATCAAACATTTATTTTACATTAAAAACATAAGACAATTTGTGAAAACATATAACTGAGACCTTACACAAATATTATGAATAAGGTATATGAAATTGCATAACCGTTTCAATCCAATATTATAAATCTGGTGACGATTATGTGACTGCATATCAGGATCCTGTCAACCACACTCATAGGTAAGATAATGAAAGTTACTTCAAAGTAAGCCAGTGTAATAACATTTTAATCTAAACCTGTGATAGATCAAAAATCAGTGACATCTTGTCACTTCTTTCCTTTGCTAATTCAAGTTACCCATATGATAATTGCACCTGTTTTCAGAAATACAGGCTAAAACTAACACATCCACAACGAACATCAGAAGCCATTTACAGATAGCCCTCGATCTGCGCTAATTCAGAATAACAACGATTTAGAAACCAGCAAGTCTAAAAGTGAAAAAAATATATTTTACAATTATTTATAAAGTTTTACAATGTATCTCGTACTGATTCTTATAAAAAATAGTAATTCTTATATGGCTGATTTTGAATAAAAATTATAAATGCAATCACCTCTACATTTACGTATGTTTCGTTAATGCGAATTTCTTCCAATGAGATCGATGAATCTGTTAAAGCTGTTTGTGAAATGCAAACTTTTGCATATGCGAGTTTGCTCTTATGCAGTTTCATTCCTGTTGCTTTAAACTTTCAAAGGACTAAGTTAATCTCTGCGGAGGTACCGGGGTTATTTTTACTATGCAGTTTTCTATAAGTCGGCGTCTTACATGAATGCAACTATCGCATAACAGCAGAGATGACTGTACACATCAATCACATGAAAGAATCGCTGTCAATCGCGGGGACCAACAAATTGCCGATTGTAAGTGTATACAATATATGTTTTAAATTCCCTTTATTTTATTTACGTTATTTCAGAGCTTTAAATGTAATGCCATTATATTACTCTTCAATGTTTGGGTGCTGGGAACACATGTCATTGACTTCCCATTGATTTACATTATAAAAGAGTTTCAATTTACGCTGATTCCGTTTACGCCCGTTCGTCCAGGAACGCATCCCTGGTTTAAATCGAGGGCTACCTGTACCCATAAAAATACTCAATATAGAGGTATCAGGCAGATGTTACCACTTACCAAATCAACCTGGAGGGACTGGAAATGAATAGGATATGTCATCTTCAGGTCTATGCTGATGATAATAATTTACTGGATGAAAACGTAAATATCAAACAGTAAAACAAAGACTATTAGTAGTTACTGGAATGCTCTCATTTTTTGATGCTATAAACATTCAATGATTCCATCTAACAATTGTTATAAATGCTTCATTTTTGTAAAAATTGGTACAAAATATAACAAAAAAATAGTGGTTTAAAAATACTAATATGTAATAAATTTACTCAAGTAAAAGTCTGTCTGCTAATGTATTGAAACAAAATTCTAATTTTCATTGACAAATTTATAATTTCAACTCAAAAATAAAACTAAACTTCCTTGAGAAGTTTCTATCACACTGCAATTAGAAGAGGAAAATAAAGAAAGTGGAGATGAAAAAAATAATATAATCAAGATGTAAAATAAGAAAGAAAGCCTTTGTATGTCACATTATTATTGGAGCCATGTTTCTAATGCAGGCTCAACTTTTTCTTTCTTTAACTCATAAAACATACAGTTCAGCAACTGAATTTTTATCTGCTATCTTGAGAAGCAAATCCTTCCAATGTGATATTGTTTACCATAAACATCTTTTAACACAAAGACAGAACTTTCACTGCAACCTATTTACCATTTATAAACTGTTATTTCAGTGTTACTCTGCATGACTAATGTACATAATTCACATACCTTGATTTTGGTTGCAATGACACAAAGCTGAAACCTTCATAATTATTCTTCCACTTGCTTTTGCAGGTAACAGCTAAATTTCACTTACCTCAATCTGAATGGCCATAATTTGCACAGGAGACACAGGATCTTTCCCTTCCCCAAGAAACACCACCTTTTCTGTTATAAGATGTGCAAGTTGTTCAACATGTTGGTAGGCTTCAAGCTCTTCCTTGCTATATACTGAAAAGAAATCATAATTTATTCTTGACCTGATAACCATAATGTATTTAAATATTAACTACAACAACAAAATGGTGAGATTTCCAGTTCTTACAACAGTGAGTATATATGTGGCAATGGCTGACTTATGAGTTGCAGTCAGAGTAGTCTGGTAGAAGTACTTGTTGCCTACATCATCAGCGTGATGAGACAGAAATATGGCACTGAACATGATAAATAAATTATTCGGTTTTTGTCCGTCTAATCACAATTCATATTTAAAATTCACAATTAAGATAATTAAGATATCATTTTATGTTCCTCATCGAACAATCGATTTACAATTGGAACATCTTTTTACAACATGTTTCGGTTTCTATATAAACCATCTTCAGGTGTAAAAGTTAAAATTATAAACTTAAAACTTAATTACAATTTCTGATATGCAACTTTTTGGTGATGTTCACTTCCAGATTCATTTTTATATTAAATATAGAAATGAATCTGGAAGTGAACATCACCAAAAAGTTGCATATCAGAAATTGTAATTAAGTTTTAAGTTTATAATTTTAACTTTTACACCTGAAGATGGTTTATACAGAAACCGAAACATGTTGTAAAAAGATGTTCCAATTGTAAATCGATTGTTCGATGAGGAACATAAAATAATATTTTAATTATCTTAATTGTAAATTTTAAATATGAATTGTGATTAGACGGACAAAAACCGAATGCTTAATTAAATTTCACAATATGACGCAACTATATCATCTTATGATAAATAAAGCAGAATGAGATACCTAATGGCTACTACCAGGTCTCAATCTGCATTTAGCATACTTCACAATTTCAGGTTAAATTTCCACGGCAAGCAGATTCTTTACTTTCAAGACACTACATGTATTAATATTAATCCGTGGCATAACAGCCCTTTGAGAGCCAATGCCGACTAGCTGGCTGCTGGCCTCACGTTCACATGCTAAGCAGAGGTGAACGATCATCCAACCAGATATAGGGTGACGTGTAGTCAGCACAACGAACCCCCAGCCTTTGCTAATTTCCATGACCGGATTACGCTACCCATTGTAGCTCCCCAATTTCCTCACGATGCTGGGTTGGCACCGGTCCCATACACTGGTCGAAAAATCTCATGAGAAATTTCTTTCCCCGAGACGAACCAGCGCGCATTTTGTATCACCGGTCCGAAGCATGATGCCTCAGACCGCGCGGCTACGGCGCGGGACACTACATGTATTAGATAGATAGATCCTGTAATTCCTAAGTGGAGAATAGGGCCTCCTTTCGGAGGTTTCATAGTCTTTACAGCGTGCATTTAAGAGTAGTGAGTGACTAGCCCACTGACTCTGCACAAATTCTACTCACTCCTGATTTGACTGCCAGAGCCATCTAGCAGTGAAGCAGTGAATCAGGAGAGACTTGGGTGTGAAATAGCTGCTGAATTTTGCTTACAAAACATCTCGTATCATGCTCGCAAGGCTCTTTTACATGCCGTAAATCTACGACATGGGACCGCCGGCATTACTTCCCCTCCGAAGGAAGTTGTACCCTTAAAAATCCATCGACCTCAGCTGGGATTGAACCAACAAACCTTGGGTGCAGTGGCGAGCATGCTAACCACTAGTCCACAGAGGGCGATAAATACATGTATTAAAAGTATTTAAAACATGAAGACAATTGCCTTCTGGGAATCATGTAGTCTGGTAGAAGTTTACCAGTGTTTCAGTTGTGCTTGCTGCCTCCACTATCAGGGTTATTAATAATGGAGGCAGCACCTCTCAAATGCCAGTAAACTTCTACCAGACTACACAGAGCAATGATCCAGAAGACAGCCATACTCACTGCTGTGAAAACCTTAAATCTCACCTATATAATGTTTAAACTACAAGAAGACTTTACATGAGACATTATTTTTGTAGACGTGATACATATTAGATCCATGTCATTACAAGTTGAGGCAGGAAAAAACTATAGTTTGACAAAGGATGTTAAAATTAGTACATAAAGGAAGGCTAAATCATAGTGGTTGCATAATCCAAACCAAGCATGGAAAAATAATTCAAATAAAGAAACAGAATTTGCAAAATATTTTCAAATTTCCACCATAACAAATGAAAGTAAGAATGAGAAAGACCAAAAATACTGATGCTTCTTTGTGGACAAGTACAAAAGACCTAGAGGAAAGTGTCAGAATAACAGTACTTCTTTCATGTTCAACAAATATTGAGCTAAGTCATCCTTTGAAGTTAAAAAATATTATTCCCTACTTATCTTGTTTTTATACAGACACTAATCAAGATTTTTGGTCCCATCAATGTACCACAGACTACAGCATTAAAATACGTGAATTTGACTGTTGAAAACTTAGATAAAAAGTGATGAAAAGGTAATATGTGGGAAATATTACACACTAGTAGTTGCAAATTAACTACATTATGTATTTTACAAACCTCTATCCTCCCCATAGACATAATCTTCCTCCTCTGCATTTTGGGTGCTCTTGGACATTTGCTCCTCTGGCTTAGGTAAATTAATTGTTTCTGCCTTAACAAAATTGATAATCCCCTTCTTTTGCTGTGACAATGGCTTTCCAGCACTAGAACTGCTACTGTGATCTGTTGGTAATGCTTCTGTAGAGTCTTCACATGTAACAGACTGGAAACCAAACCCCCTTCTTTCACCTGATACTGGGTCTGAATTATAGTATGTCCATGTAGAAAAATTCATACTTGAAGACGCTGCTGTGGTCATAGTTGTAGTTGTAGGCTGAGAAGTTTTAATTTCAGATGATGTAGCGACAACAGGTATGCTATGTTCTGTGGATGTAGGTGGTTTAGGCAAACTGGTGGAAGGAAATACAGCACCAATTTCTAAACGTATCTTACGTTTATAAGCCTTACTGTTGGTGGTAGAATCTGGAAGATTTGATTCTACACCTGGCCCAGTCATGCCACTTGATACATGTTCACCTGAACCGTGTAACTTAGTTAATTCTTTAGACACTGGAGCAACACTGTCTTCATGAACTGCAGGAAACATGGCTTCTCCAAACTCAGCACTTTTAGATGATGATGGAATGCTCTCATTAGTACCACTTGGGATAACCTCCTCTGCCTTCTCGTCACCATCAGCTACTGCACTACTTACTGAAGCAACATTTTTATCATCTTTTTCTTTTGAACTTCCTGTTTGTACCTCATAGTCCACTATGGGGAAAAGATTTACTGAACTGCTTCCAGACTGTGTTGATGGCAACTTCTTAGTCTTTAAAATTTTGTTCTTCTTTGACTGCCAGTTATTTGATGGCTCTTCTTCTTGGTCTGAGCCATCTCCATAACCAGCAATTAAGGCAAATGAAGTAGGTTTTGTGCATTGCTCTATACTGGAAATAGAACCTTGTTGTGTTCTCCTTTTGTTGGTAACATCTTTCACTTTTCCTTTATTATCACTTTTACTATAGTCAGGTGGAAGTTCACGTTCAATTTGAGCGTACAAACCTCTATCCTCCCCATAGACATAATCTTCCTCCTCTGCATTTTGGGTGCTCTTGGACATTTGCTCCTCTGGCTTAGGTAAATTAATTGTTTCTGCCTTAACAAAATTGATAATCCCCTTCTTTTGCTGTGACAATGGCTTTCCAGCACTAGAACTGCTACTGTGATCTGTTGGTAATGCTTCTGTAGAGTCTTCACATGTAACAGACTGGAAACCAAACCCCCTTCTTTCACCTGATACTGGGTCTGAATTATAGTATGTCCATGTAGAAAAATTCATACTTGAAGACGCTGCTGTGGTCATAGTTGTAGTTGTAGGCTGAGAAGTTTTAATTTCAGATGATGTAGCGACAACAGGTATGCTATGTTCTGTGGATGTAGGTGGTTTAGGCAAACTGGTGGAAGGAAATACAGCACCAATTTCTAAACGTATCTTACGTTTATAAGCCTTACTGTTGGTGGTAGAATCTGGAAGATTTGATTCTACACCTGGCCCAGTCATGCCACTTGATACATGTTCACCTGAACCGTGTAACTTAGTTAATTCTTTAGACACTGGAGCAACACTGTCTTCATGAACTGCAGGAAACATGGCTTCTCCAAACTCAGCACTTTTAGATGATGATGGAATGCTCTCATTAGTACCACTTGGGATAACCTCCTCTGCCTTCTCGTCACCATCAGCTACTGCACTACTTACTGAAGCAACATTTTTATCATCTTTTTCTTTTGAACTTCCTGTTTGTACCTCATAGTCCACTATGGGGAAAAGATTTACTGAACTGCTTCCAGACTGTGTTGATGGCAACTTCTTAGTCTTTAAAATTTTGTTCTTCTTTGACTGCCAGTTATTTGATGGCTCTTCTTCTTGGTCTGAGCCATCTCCATAACCAGCAATTAAGGCAAATGAAGTAGGTTTTGTGCATTGCTCTATACTGGAAATAGAACCTTGTTGTGTTCTCCTTTTGTTGGTAACATCTTTCACTTTTCCTTTATTATCACTTTTACTATAGTCAGGTGGAAGTTCACGTTCAATTTGAGCGATGACATCTTCAGCAACAATGGGTGATGCTGCTTCTGATGCAGACTGGTCAATAAGATGACGAATTTCAACAGGAATCTCACCACCCAATTCCTTTAAGACACGAGCTTGGCTTCGTAACCGAGATAAAATTACAACCTCATCAGTTTCACCACTTTCATCACTCTCTTCTTCAGTTGTTGCTGGTACTGGACTTGCGTTAGCAGAACCGTGAGTTCCCAATTCATCCACTGACTCCATTTTTAAACAGTGAACTCTCAAGCCTGCTGAGTTGGCAACACTTGATTCACACTGTGTACGACTACTGTCTAATTCTGTTAAACCTTCTGCATCACCTGTTACAGTTTTGTCCTCACTTGAATCTGGAGCTGAATATCTACTTTCTTCTTGGTCATTCTTCAAACTATCAGCCTTTTGTACCCGTGGCTCTTCACGAACATCATGAACTTCCACTTCCTCCCCTGGAGGACCTATGTCTGGCACACTGTCAGACAATAATGTTGATGTACCACACATAACACTATCTGAATTTAAAACAGATTCTTCCCCATTATTAAATACAAGCCCTGAACCTGATGAAGCCACAATTTCTGAATCTGCTTGTTCCTCAGTTTGCGAATTAACAGCACATTCTATAGGTTGTGGTTGTGGTCCAACTACTAACTGAGATTCTGATGGCAGTTCAGGTCCCATTGGTGGATGTCCATAGAGTTCTGTTACGCAGTCAGTTGCTTTGGATGTGCTCTGTGTTTTCGCTTTACTAAATGTGCCTTTCTTCCTCTTGGCTGGCAGCACAACTTCCTCATCTTCTGATTCTTCCTCAGATGCTGGTCCATAAGAAGTTATCATTTCAATTCTCCTGCACAAAACAAAATACTACGTAATTTTCTGCCATAATTAATTACAAAACAATCTATTATTTTACTGTGTTATGAATATTAATTTTACAGTATAACAGAAATAAAATGGTACTGTACTCACTTTACTGAAGACAATTTTCTTTTACAGTTATAAAGCACATTTCATAACTAGTTTTAATATGAATCTTAAAGTAGGTTTCAAAGGTGCACAAGATGCAAATGAATATTACTTAGTTAAAGTGCTAAAATTAAGTCACTCATACATCTTACACCTCCAGTAAAATTGCAACTGCAAATCTTCTCACATTACAGAAAACTCCATTTTTAGAAACCACTGTTCTGGGTCAAACAGTTCTTTCTAAATAAAAAAGACCTGAATGTAAAAATGGCTTGAATTTTGCCTCTCCTATAATTTCAAATTTGGTTACTACTAGCACATAGATAGTGGCTTCATTTGTGTGTGCTTCACTAGTTTTCTGTTTATCACATATTTTCTCAGCATACAAATTTTTGTTATACATAACTTATTTCAAAATTTTAATCTCATGGATTCCAAAAAGCAAACAATGAGTTGAAAATCTCATGTCAATAATTACTGAGAAGAGGAAACAAGTTTTCATAACCCTTTGAATGACAGCTGATGAAATGTTATAGTACTATAAAAAATGGAGAAAATATGCCAAGATAACATAATATCACAAATTCTCCAAGCACAGAGGTTGGAGTAACAGCATCGTTACAGACTACTAGCTACAGATCACTCCAAAAGTGAACTGCAATTAGTCAGTGCAAAAAGTTAAGGAAAATGATGTAACACTTGTTATGGCAAAGTTGATGGAAAAAAGCCATTGTTTTATAGAACATTTTCTAAACATGTTAACATTAAGAAGGTTATGGTGCTGATTACTACAATGAAGTTCTCATTATGGGCCATACATGTTCTACAGTAGGTGCATAGTAATATCCAAACAACTGCCACCAAATGTTGGAACATTTTAAATTCTTAAACTTACTCATCTTCAGAATCACTTGCTGCAGTCTTTCTTGACCTTCTTGTTCCAGTTGATCTTGTACCTGTAACTGTGTTTTCACCTACTGTTCCAGGTGGCCTTACATCTGTCCTATTTTTACTGACAGTACAAGTGCTTGGTGATGCCACTGACGCTGCTACTGCAGGAACTGCAAAGTGCCAAATATGTGAATATGAAGAACCTACTGAAGCTATAAATTGAAGCATGAGGGAGGAGAGAACCATTCCATTGAAAATACAACAAGGTGACTGATAATTTTTGTCCACATTACATTTTGAAAAAGTTACACTATTCACCAACAGATACCTGTAATAGTACTTGCAGCTAAACAAATAATGACGCCCACTGTGCATAAAGCAATTCGATGAACAGCTGTGCAATGTGTGTATGGCCACTAGTTATGCTGACCAAGAGCCTTGTCCAACAGATTCAAGCATATAAGAAGGGCCTTAACTTGAAACCTAAGGATCTGTGGACTCATATTTATAAAAACTTCTATCGCTGTTTTTCGACGTTCAACTCACCACTAAAATCTGTACATCTGATACTGAATCACCTTGTGCAAACAGTACTTCACAGCTGAACACTCACTCGTAAACTGAAGCTGCACATTGATATGCAAAAGGAAGAGGCTGTTGCGAAAGTTAAGATGCCACTTGAAACAAGTAGTGTGTCAACCCCATGACAACTAAGCCATGCACTGCAATTTTTGGTCACCCCCCCCCTTTTCTTTAATGTGCAGGGGTTCAAGAAAATATGATATTTACACATAATGAAACATTAAAAAAATTAATCATTTAATTTAATAACTTACATCCTTTGTTCCTAGTGGAGAGTCATACTTAAATGTCCTAAGGCACTGAATGTTAGTTCATGAATGCTGCACAAAGTGGGAGTCTAGATAATGCTTACTCATTGCAGCATGACTCATCATCTGATGCTGAGCAGGCATAACAGGTATCATCCCCATTGGCTGTTCCATCATCCAGTGCTGAGCTTGCATTGAAGTAGTACTTGCAATATAGGCTTGGTATTCAGGTGGCATTTCCCAAGTTACTGCATTTGTCTCTACATTCCAGTAGTATACATAGCCAGAATTTTCATCATAGCATTCTTGCCAAGCTGAAAAAAATTAAATACATAAACAAGGAGTCCCAGGTAGAATTCATAATGCCTGTTTTCTTGTACAGACTTCCTGTACTACAAAGTCTGTATTGTTATTTTTAAGTAATATAAATTTATAGTCCATTAATAATATGAAATTTAGTTCATGGATTAGTATTCTGGGCTTGTGTGAGGATGGTCATATGATAGAATCCTACTTGAATCACAATCTCCTTTTATGCTTGCAACCATAAATAAGTTACAGAAGACCAATCATCATCATAATCACCACCACTGTCTTTATTAATATAGTTGTTATTGTTGAAATTACAGATTCTGCCTAAATCAAATTTCTACAATGTAACCTCAAAGTTTTGTGCATCATCGCAAGGCTTGTAATTTACTTATAAATAACATACAGCAATGTTTAAAATTTAGCTTCACATAAAATTTCATATTCTAGCTAAAATGGTTCACTATTTATGGTAAGATTAAAAAAATTTAAATTAATAAAATTAATTCTTTTATTAAACAGGGACAGGTTTTTGCTGTCTTCTACTGAAATTTCATTAGATTCTAACTGTACAATGTGAAATGCGTTCAACAGTTAAAATTTCATACAACAAGGCACATACAATATCTGTACTGTCGTATTTCATTGCTCAATAATAAAAACTCACTATCATCTCTCATCTGACACTATATAGTCTGAGCTACTGAAAAAAGTGTTGTTACATAAACTACAAATAAATGAACACAATAAAAACAAACTTTCTTTTATCTGAAAGAAGGCTCCTAATAATGTTACACTTACCCATGGCAGAAGAGTGTTGTATGTGGCTCCTTGCATCTGCAGAATGCACCGCTCCTGCCATTTGTGATGTTGGAATTTCCACATGTGGTTTGGATGGAGCAATAATTTGAATTTCCTAAAAAGAAAACGGAGATTTAAATTTTAAAATGAAGAACGTTAGACCACAAATAATGCTTCATGATTAGCTTATGTGAAAATGTAAACAATTATTTACTGAAAGCAGATTAAAAAATACATTAACTTATGAACAAAAACTTAAACCATTCTTCGCTAACTATGCATATCACAAAAGTGACTTGAACTCTCACAAGTTGATGTATATAAAATATTGATCAGGATTGTCAATGTTTACCAACGTCGACCAGACTACACAGTGCAACAACCCAGAAGACAGAAATCTTCATACTCACCGCTCTGAAAACCTCAAATCTTACATTTTACGTATTTCATTATGTAATGGATAAACTGATTTACTGCATATAACAGAAAGTAAATACTCACTTTAAGGAAGTCTGAAACTTTGGCATCCAAGTTTCCTGCCGCTTCTCTTCCCTCTTCTTCAGCCTCACTATCTGAATGATAAGGCCCAACCAAACCACTTAATAAATTGTTGCTATCAGATTTACTTGATGTGGAAGAGATGGCTCCTTGCACACCGGATCCACTCCCAGAGTCCCCATTCTGACTACTATGCTCCGCACATATCTGCTGATATTTAGCTAAAAGAAAAGTTACCACCGGTTAGGTATCAAACATGAAGAGACGAACATTTCATTTTCTTACATAAACGTCACACACCAGTGACTGCCAGTCTTGTTGGTGCACAGCATTAGAGTAACTCTCTCTCTCTCATATTAGGTTTCATAACCGCATTATTGGATATTTATTTAAGATCTATAATAAGTCTGGAAGTTGCTTGCAATAGTGTTGTTTCACCAAGTTGTGCAACAGCTCATCAGTGTACTCAAAAGCTTCAGTCACTTCAGACTGAATTTCAGGAAACTGTTCAGCTGCTTTACAATCATTAAATGCAGATTCATCTTTCAGGTTCAACCCACATATTCCATGTTAAACCTTTCACCCTTCAGAAACTTTAAATGTTACATCCCACAAAACAGTGTATCAAATTCAACTGTTTAGGCTTTCAAAACTACCCCACTTACAAGTACTTCTTCACTTAATTTTTGTATGAAACATTTGTATAAACTCATCTACATCAATGTTTTTTCTCTAAAAACCTCTTTTGTTTACCAAAGAATTTACACACAAATGTAATTTTTCTTCTCCTTTCACAAGCTGAGTACTGTACATTCCAGAATACAACATTCACAACATAAACTGTTTTTTTATTCATCCCTTTGAACACCAACAAACAATCTTCAACCTTTCTTCAACTGCATTTTTTTTCTTTTGGTCATCAATACAGCAACCCTGCTAATGTATACAATAATGAATGACGAGCTGTTAGTACAAGGACTATAGTCCTTGCAATGTCCCTTATTAATTTAGCATAAACACAGTATATAATGTGGCAGTAATATCTTCTAAATAAATATAAATATATTTAAGAAAATTACTATTAAATAAAATATAACTTACTCTGCCAAGTTCGGCGAGGAGAATCCTGCTTGTCATTCAAATTTAAAACCTGTCTTCTTCCTGTACCACGTCGCTTCATGCCCATTATATGATGTTACTCTTACTGGTTATAAATTAAGTTGTCCTCAGACATGAAGAAATGCTATAAAAGAAAGCTTTTTTTTATACACAATAACTCACACTCCTTATCTGAGAAATGTTTTAACTTCTAGGTCCACTGATTTGAACAGTTTCTGCAGCAGTACATCTGGATTTATTTAAATCACTGTTCTACTATAACTCTAAATCACTCAAGAAAGTGGGCTTACCTGTCATCAGCTGATAAAGAGTATCAAAACAACTTTCCTCTGAGGGATGGGTGTGGGTGAGTGGGGGCACTATCAACTCTGCTGGATCCATCAGTCTAAGCTACTCTTGATACCAGTGTAACTCAGAGTAACAAATCCAGAAATCCAGAATACATACTGCCCCCCCTCCACCATTTACACCATAAGATGAAGGATGATCACTGTCTTCTGAATTATAGTGTCATGTAGTTTGGTAGAAGTTTACCAACGTTTCAGAGGTCCTTGCTGCTGCCATCTTCAAGGCAATGAGAAGAAGGAGACAGCAAGGAACTCTGAAACAATGGTAAAATTCCACCTGACTACGTGATGCTACAACCCAGAAGCCAGCCACCTTTGAACTTGCCACCATGAGAACTTCAAATCCTACTCAGCCTTCAAAACATTGTGTTTTAATACTTTTAAAAAACTTATGGTGAATAAAGTTCAAGATAAAGAAATTAGTAACAACACCATCATCAAAAACATGAAGAAAAGAAACAAACATAAAAGCAAACTTATTAAAATTCTATATTCAACTTTATACTTATTACAATTTTTAGGAAACTCTGTGTACACACACAGACACACATAACTTACACTACATTTCACCAACAAGTGACCACTAATGGCACTAGCAATACTTCCACATCAGAAGTTCACATTGTCACCATGCTGGAACTGTTAAAAGCATGGCATTTGGGAAATCTCAGTCAGTTTGGCCTCCCTACCAAGTTTCAAGAAAACTCACCAATTCAGAAGGTATTATTTGTTTTTGACATACATCTTTCAGATGAAAAGTCCAAAATTTCTGTTGTAAAATAAACACATTCTACATTAACTTTTGTACAAAAAGAAAACAGCTGTTCAATGTAGCTACCAATAAGCTGAAAAAATTTGATTTGTCCTTTATTAACATTTGTTAAATATATTATTATAACCCTGCTATCTGTACAAGGATTGTTAGGCAGGCATTATCCCAGACAATCGATCAATTGTGGTCCTGAGGCTCCTGTGACATGGCCAACATGGTCACCAGTTTATGCCAACATTGTTGACATCAGAGAGCAACTTAGTCATGGCACACAGGATACAGGAAATGAGGTTTGTACCATACATGGGGCATTCAAGCCCTGTTCTGACATCATGCTGATGTGTGCATACATGCCCATGAAGGGCATTTCAAGCATTTGTTAATATATGTAACAAGCAAAATTCTCCCTCAGTCAAGCATTCTGCATTTCACAATGTTGGAAAATGATACCCATTCATTGGACCTTTTTGACTCATACTGACATCTTGAAGCACCCCAATAGCTCATAGCACACAACTGAGGTATAGCTGCATATCGACATTCTATTGAATATCTGATACAAAGAACATAAGCACTCACTCAAAAGCTGCAACTTCAATGAAACAGAAATAATTTGCTCAATACAAGAACAGAGTTTGCAAACGTATAATTAAATACTGTAAAAGCTGCAAAAATGTTTTAATTGAGATTGCTGAAAACTTATCAACTGATACAAATCATCCCTCAGCAGATAATAAGATACTCAGGTCACCATCAAATGTCATACTGCTACAGAACTCACATGTGATGAAAAAAACTGACTGACTCCTATATATCCTATACCAATACAAGTCAGTTCACATCCTTGCAATGTCCAATTAGGTTGTTTCAAAACAAATTTCTGGTACTGGTAAATAATGGAAGTGTTCTTTTCCAATACAATTTTGGGTAATATGGTTTATTTTATGATACTGCCGGCTTCAAAGACCACATGATGTGAAATAATATGGCACTTAATGTAGAATGAACTGGAAACAATGTGGAAGAATGTGGTAAATGTTTAATTTATGGTGCTATCAATTTGCCTGGAGGGACTCAGGATAATCAATCTCAGATCCAAGATTTGAGTCAATACCTCTCAAATATAAGGCAAGAATGAAGAGACACAACAACGTTCGGTTGAGTGCTCTTGCATGTTACAACAGGTCAACATGGTGATTGTTTTTGTTTTCATAAGATCTGAATTATCTTCGAACATTAGAACTGATAGTCTTATGTTTTCAAATTGTATCAGTAGCACGAAACATGTAAGAACATATTAACTTCTTTATAAAAGCTTTGTTAGCATGTAAACAATCGTTGCGTCACATTCCCATTTACTAATACATACAGGTCAGGTTAAGGTATCTTGCACAATCCTTCGTCAGTGTATGTTTTGTCCGCAAACACGATCTGGGTTCCAAATAATATTCATAATAATCTCGTTAGTTAATACACAATCAAACCTCGTGTAAAACTTACCATTAGATATGACACAATTGTACCGATTCAAATGTTAACTCAAATATATCTAATATTTCCTATGGATCATTTCACAGTTATAATATAACGTCCTCAAATCACACAAAAACTATTTCTATTAATATGCACTGCATTTATTATATTTTGTTATCGTGACTATATTACTCTCTACCAACCACCATTATTAACATATTACAACCGACTACAAATACAAAGTGCAATGACAAACGTGCAACTCTTCAGAAACGTAGCATCATGCATAGTCCTGCCATCTCTGAATCGGTACGAACACTAGCCCAATTCGTAAACCCACACAATGCACCCCAGGATTATGCTGTTCATACCATCATCTTTCCCTTCTTCTCTAAAAAAAACAGGTACTCAACATAATCATAATCCCTCTAAAATATTAAACATCAATTATACCTCAAAGCCATATTTAATCAACAAAACTGTGATCAGTCTGTTTCACATTTCCCATCAAATTTATAAATGTATGCTGCAATTTAATCTGTACCTCACAATAATTCAGATTTCTTGTAAAGTCTACTCATTTAAACCTATCAACTAAGTACTTCACACCACAAAGAAGCAAGTGTCCTTGACAATTTAAGTCACTCAGCTAGTAAAGAAATTTATTTTATGGAACTATGTTCATTATCACGATCACCCATACATAACAGGCAAAATTAGAGAACTGTATATAGTACAACCCCGCTATAACGCGGGTCGCGGGGGGGGGGCATTGGTAAACCCGCGTTATTACGGGAGTGCATCGGAAAATCGGTACAAGTACTGGACGTACTGTACGGTACGTACAGTATTGATAGACTATCGCCATTTAAGAGTACACATACTTATGGAAGCATTTTGTAAAAAGTGCCGTCTCATCACAATTATACAACTGTTCATCACTATAGTTGTGTCCTTCAGCTGCTTGCTGTAGTAGCTCTGTAAACTTTTCAGCTGTAGCTCTGTCAGAAGAACTGGATTCTCCTGCTATATTTATCTGAGCTACACCATGACGAATTTTCCACCGTGACAACCACCCACTTGATGCCGTGAACTCGTATTCATTTAGTTCTTTATGAAATTTCAGTGCCTGAGCTTGTTGAATCGGCCCGGACAACGGAATTCCTTCACTGCATTTTTGTAAAAACCACAGGTAAAGACATTCGTTTACATTGGTTGTATCAGGCAACCTGATTTTTTTTCAATCTAGCCCGACTCTGTGGTCTATTTGGTCTATATAAGAAAGCATTTCTTGATCCTCTCGCATCCATCCACGAATTGTTCCCTCCGGTACGCCTAATTCCCGAAATAAACTAGACTTCGAACGACCCTGTTTCACTTTGTCGATAATGTCTAATTTTTCTTGAACGTAATAAGTTTTTCTTTTTGTTGTCATTTGTGACTAGTTCAGTAACGTGCACTGGACAAAAAGTAGCAATGAAAGCAGTTTAAAAGTACAAGTCACTTTAATATACCGGTAAACAAAAATACAGGACAAAATGTACGTAAAGAAATTAAAAGAAAAAGTTGATAGTGGAACCACGGTTCCGGAGAATCTGACGTAAATACGTCTCTGTAATGTTAATGAAATAATTCTTATGAGATAAGTATTTGTGATATTCTAAAACGTTTTTACCAGCACAAAATTATCTACTTTATGACGTACTTCTTCAACCGATTCACAGCTCAGCTCTTTCAGCAATAACGAATGCGGATTGTTGACGGCAGTAATGTAACACAACAATGCCGAGTAAACAGATGATGTTTCCTAGGTAACATAACAATGCGCGCAAGCTGACCATTGTCGTAATGTCAAAAAAAGATTTTAGCACACTTGATAGAACACAATAAAATAACACGAGAGATAAAACTGCACAACACGATGCTGTGAATGATAATGGTAACTGAACGTGGTCATATCCTGTACAACTGGAAATTTATTTTAAAATAAACTAATTTTGCCAACAGGTATTTCCAAGAACTACCCAAAACGATGGCTATTGTAAAATAAACATCCTGTTTATAGTAGGTCTGTTAGGCCTAATTAGTTCAGTACACTAGCACAACACAACTGGAAAGTGCTCATATTATAATTTGGTTACATTCCTCATTTTTTATTTTTATTTGCAGTGTTCTGTCTGACGACAGGTCCATATGAACAGGATCCTTCCATCCTTTTCTCGGACTGGGACCTGTTCATATACGTTCTTGGCAGATGATCCAGAAGTGGTTTGCCATTGCCTTCTTCTGTGTGTGAATGGAGTAATTCTTGGGATGCCACGGAGAAACCGGGGAAGCCCCCGGAAGAAAACTCCGTGTTGCCTAGACCACGGCCTTGCCCAACACAAGTTATAAATTCGGGCACCGCCGGGAATCGAACCCGAGACCCCAGGATTACAAGGCCAGCGTTCTAACCGCTAGACCACCGTGGCTGGTTACATTCCTCATTACCCTATGAAAATAGCCAGAAGCCCATCTGATACAAGTTGACTGGATTCTTAAATGTTTACAACACAACCAACAGAATTGAAGGATACTCAAAAATATGGTATGTATAAATAACAAATCCTTTCACCTGTAACACAACTGAAGTTACTGTTATGCCTGCAACCAGATACATATTCATTTGTTTCAAATGCTCATCATGAAGGAAAAATGAGAATGTTATACGTCACTTCTCACATTTTACTGACCAGAAATGTTTCTTACATGTCATGTGAATGCTGAAATGTTACACAAGCAAATACAAATTAGTCACATATCAAGCGTGTTTTAAAAGAAATTTTAACTACGTATATCACAGTATTACTGCACATCTATTTACCCTAAAGCAGCCTTCTTTCAGCTATGGTTCATAAATCTTCACTTATTCTTTACCACATTTATGAGAGAGAAAGAAAAATACAAAAATTTAAAACTTTCAAACACAGCAATTCTTATACATAAATTGTAAGTATTTCTACACAAAAATTATGAATATTAAATGCTGTAATTATAAAAATTTAAGGTGACCTCTGATCTTATGAGAACTGCCTAAACTCTTGAAACAAAAACTTAAAGATTCAACAGAAATAAGAGACTTAACAGATAAATTCAATTAACAATTACAAATCTTTTACATATTCCCTTAAACTGTTCTCACATAACAAAAATAAAGAAAAACTGTGTCACATTCAGGTACACACAGTATATACCAGGTGTGGCAGAGGAAATGCATGTTTTTCAAATAACAATAACTCAGTTGATTTTCAAGTTAAAAAAATTGTAATTACACAAAAAGAAAGGTTTTACAACACAGTTTTTGTTGAACATTTTTTAATTACTTCCAAAAAAATAAGTCAAGTGACGCCCTTCCTTCTGTACGCACTCTTGCAGCCTCTCCTCGAAATTCTGCATTGCTCTTCCCAACATTTCATCCTCCACAGTAGCGATTTCCTGGCGAATGGAATCTTTCAGTTCCTGGATGTTGTGTGGTTTGTTTCTGTAGACCTTTGATTTGAGGTAACCCCACAAAAAATAGTCACATACAGACAGGTCAGGGGAGCGAGGCAGCCAAGGGATATCAATGAAACAGGAGATGACGTGTTGGGGAAACATGCCACAAACCACCTGCATCATCTAAGCCATCTACTAGCAAGGGGCGGAAATCCCCCACCCTCCTCCTTGCTGAGTACCAGCCATTCGAAAAACATGCGTTTCCTCTAACGCACCCAGTATAACAGAAGGTTCATAAATGTATTTGGACACCTTAATCTCTGCACAAAAACATATAAAGTACAGTACAGAATACAGTAATCCACAAAGAACAGCTGCTTCAAAGAAAATTACCATGATATTAGTGCAAAGATAAAATTAACTTATGTCTTAATATAGTAAAAATCAGTATTTTGCAACATACGAGGCGCGTCCACAAAGTAAGTTTCCCACTCGTCCCACAGCTAGCAAACCTTATATTGCGCGAAGCGACTGTGCGTACGTGATAGATCAATGACGTAGCATGGCGCATGCACTAACGGTACTTCCCGCGTTCTCACAGTAGCATCGTTGCAGCTGTTGAAGATGGAGGTTCTTATTCCAGCTCCCGCCGACTGTGAAGTGCGGTCAGTGATAACGCTAGGCCGCACACGGCTCGACAGACAGCAAGTCTCCTGCAGGAGTTCAGCTGGGAGGTGTTTAATCATTCACCCTACAGCCCGGACCTCGCTCCCAGTGATTTCCATCTTTTCCTACACCTCAAGAAATTCCTGTCCGGTCAGCGTCAGCGTCAGCGTTTTGAGAATGAAAGAGAGGCGGAGATGGTTGTCACACAGTGGTTCCAATCCCAGGCGGCAGACTTCTACGACACAGGTATTCAAAAGTTGGTCCCACGGTATGACAAATGTCTCGTTTTCACTCAGCAATACATTAAAAGTTTGATTTAAAGTACACTACAATTATTTTTATATCACAATCCAGCATTTAAGTGAAACACAACAGGTAACATCACTTGGTCTTCTGGGTTGAGATACCACGTAATTTTGTAGGTGGCTACCGATGTCTGAGAAGAACGTACTAATGTTCCTCTTATGTGATGGTAACCACTTACCAAGCAACCACATGAATTCACAGCCCACAAGACCATAACTGACATCTTCACTGCCATGAAAACATCAAGTTATTCCAATTGCAATTTGGGATTCTAGTACACTGTGATGAGCTATTGGGTCAATACACACAAATGCTCAATATTACACTGCATGAAAACCTCTGAAAAATGGGATATATACTTTTAACTAAAAACAGAACTTAACTTTGGTAAATCACACATAGTTTCTATGCAGCAACTGCAAATCCAACACGATCATTCCCCATGTCAAACTCTGTGTAAAATTTGCCAATAAAGACATCACCTAGGATCCAGAGAGGGCCTTTAGGCAAATCTATACCCATGAAACCAGAAAGGCACACTGTGCGACCAAACTGTGACACCTGGAACACAATATTAATGATGAAGTACACAATTATATTTATACAAAAACAAGACACAATTGCAAAGTCAAACCACATTACAGATATGACTTCAATAATAATATTAAAAAAAACAGTACAGGTAGCCCTCGATTTACGCCGGGGATGCGTTCCTGGACGAACCGGTGCAAATTGAAACTCTTTTATAATGTAAATCAATGGGAAGTCAATGACATGCGTTCCCAGCACCCAAACATTGACGAGTAGTATAATGGCATTACATTTAAAGCTCTGAAATAACGGAAATAAAATAAAGGGAATTTAAAAAATTTATTTTATACACTTACAGTCGGCAATTCGTTGGTCCCCGCAATTGACTGCGACTCTGTCATGTGATTGATGTGTACAGTCATCTCTGCTGTTATGCGATAGTTGCATTCACATAAGACGCCGACCTATAGAAAATCGCGTAGTAAAAATAACCCCGGTACCTCCGCAGAGATTAAATTAGTCCTTTGAAAGTTTAAAGCGC
>NW_019059608.1:909646-960771 GCF_000696155.1 Zootermopsis nevadensis
ATCAGGAAAGTCCAAGATAGGCAGGAGGGTTTGCAATTGAATGGGACACATCAGCTATTGGCATATGCTGATGATGTTAATTTATTGGTGGACGATATGAATACAATAAAGAGGAACGCAGAAGTTTTACTAGAGGCTAGTAGACAGGTGGGGCTAGAAGTAAATTCAGAAAAAACTAAGTACATGTTGGTATCTCGTCATCAGCAGACAGGCTGGCAGGGTAGCTAATAAGTCCTTTGAAAGGGTTACAAAGTTCAAAATATCTGGGAACAACAATAACAAATCAAACTGATACTCATGAGGAAGTTAGGAGGAGATTAAATTCTGGAAATGCTTGCTACTTCTCAGTTCAAAATATTTTGTCTTCCCGTCTGATCTCTAAGAACCTGAAAATTAAAGTATACAAAACAATAATCCTGCCTGTTGTTTTGTATGGGTGTGAAACATGGTCTCTCTCAGAGGGAGGAATACAGATTGCAGGTGTTTGAGAATAGGGTGTTGAGAAGGATATTTGGGCCTAAGAGAGAAGACGATGGGGCATGGAGAAAACTGCATAATGATGAGCTTAAAAATTTGTACTGCTCCCCCAGTATTGTCAGGGTGATTAAGTCGAGAAGAGTGAGATGGGCGGGGCATGTAGCACGCATGGATGTGACAATAGGTGTGCACCGTGTATTGGTTGGGAAGCCTAAGGGGAAGAGACTGCTGGGGAGACCTAGACGTAGATGGGAGGATAATCTCAGGTGGGATCTATGGGAGATAGGAGTTGAAGGAGACTGGATTTCGTTAGCCCAGGACAGGGTCCGGTGGAGGGCTTTGGTTAATTCGGTGATGAACCTTCGGGTTCGGTAAGCCATCTAGTTAGTTAGTTATACAGTGGTTAGTTATCCAGTTTCAGGAAATGGCCACATATTAGTGCAGCCAATCACTTTCATAACATAACATTACTTATGCTACTTACAACATGCTATGCTAGTGTAGTGACATTTCTTCGATGGGACCCATAGGTTGGATGACCCAGTATCAAACACCACTCGGAACTTCTGAGGTGGGTCACCAATACTTATTGGACCATAGTATTGTGCCTATAAAATTATCAGTTCATCACAAAACAACAAATTAATCTCAGCTATCTGGTCTCTATGTCACTGGTCTTCTGGGTTACAATGATATACAGTCTCGAGGTTCTCACTAAATCCGAACTTCAGTAACTACCTACAAAACTACAGTGTCAATACCCAGAAGATCACAAACAACCCCATTATCATAAGAACTTCAAATCATTTGTTGTATCTACATGCTCAAATTGTCAGAAACATCAGGCAATGGTTACCTTTCACATCACACAATATTACTGTATGAAAGACGGTATCACAAATAATGATCATTGACTTTGTTGCACAGTACCATAAAGTAAAACCAATAAGCATCAGTCTTCATTATCAATACAACTGCATTCTCCCAGGTCTCTTACAACTAAACAAATTTTTTTGAAAAGAGCATGTAATTTTGTTTCAATAACATTCAACAGCATCTTTAAAAATAAAAAACCTGGCAAGATTTATAGTTTGCAGACATGCTACAGCACAGTTTTTAAGGAATATATAATTGCATCAAGCATTAAATGGACTATTAGCAAAAGAACACACTGCTGATGCAAGTGATGCAGGACTTGGTACAATAAATTTAGTCTGAAGAATCAGGTACAGCTAGCTGCATGATATTCTTGGCAATTCATATTTGAACTCCCATGCAACCTTTAACCACCAGTCTTTTAACTATTATATCTACATGGTCTTTCCACCTCTTGAACTATATTATGAATCTTAAATTTCTGATACAGGTTTGTAAGGGATACTGATGCACCTCTTATAGACTCTCCTATCGAATTCCCAACCTTAGCCTTCTAGTGGTGCAACCTGTTCCTACTAAAAGGCCCTGTAGACCAAGTCACAGCAGTATAACTCTTTCATCAGGTACAGAGGAAATGCTGTACATAACAGCTGTTCCAGAGGCTAGAAAGGTAGCAGCCCTACCACTGTACTTACCTTCTTTTGGCTAGCAACCAATTGAAGGGACATATATCACTTTCAAGGCAAAAAGAGAATTCTGTTATGTAATGCCCATAACAGGCCATATGGCCTATACTGGAAAGGAAGAATAAGAAATAATTTCTGATACAATGCAGTGTTTTTAGAATTCCCCCACCTACCTAATGGTATCTACCTAGCTAATTTCTGATTTCTCTGCTTTGTCACCCCATGCCCTTGTTTCACTATCATGTTTTACAACTAGATCAACCAAAACTCTGTTTAGTTCAAATATTTACTTCTAAATATCCATGCAAAAATACTTCCATGGTGTTAACTACAGAAGATCGTAATCCAAATTTTCACTACCATGTAAACCTTAAATCTCTTACATCAAGATAATTTGATAATGGTTCTGGAATAGGCCCATCAACATTTTCTGTCAGTCGAATCTGATGCACATCTGTACCAGCTTCCTGTAGTGCTCTGCGTGCTGACTGGAATTTATACAGCGGAATCCTACAGAAAAGAATATCTTTATAACTTCTATTCTGTACCACCTACCTCTTAACCTTACACTATGAATACTCAAATCTATTTAAAAATTACAAAAACTGGTCATCTCACTGAACTATTTGGTAAGACAGCACTTGGTGAAACACATTTTAGTTTGCAATCTATCACTTACACACACATACATGAGCAATTAATACAGTCTCCCATTTAACTCAAAACCCACCTACTATGAAGGGATGCCTATGTTCTGCATCATGACTAACTCATTTCCTGATAGTTCGCTCACTGTTATTCCAATTCATAAACAGGAAAATTATTCACACCTCAACAAGACTAATGCAATACAGTGTAGTTTCATAACTACTGCCCAACACAAGCAAATTTTTGTTCATAAAGATGTCAAAACCTACGTAAGGAAGAAATTCTACACATAGACTCACAGCAAATTTATGAAAGCTATTCCCAAGTGTTTCAGTTCCTTCCAAAATGGTACACTAACTAGTGAACAGATTCTGAACAGGTTATTTGTTACAGATGTGAAAATGCACATTATTTATTCTCTCAGAAGAACATTGGATGATATCAGAGTGCAGTTAAAAGGCATCCCAAAAATGTTTTTAAGATGCTTATCCCACAAACCTGTGCATCAATGACATTTGTGCACAGAGCCATACAATTTTATCTGAAGCCATACAAATTTAGTTGGGCAGAAATTACATACCGCAGATTACATTATGAGAGTACAGTTTTGTAACTAATTTTGTGAAGCAGTGTGTACCTGTGAAGTCAATCCAACAGATGATTCACTTGAGCAGAAATTTAAAGATCCAAAATAGGCAAAAAATCTCAGACTAATATGTAAAGTGTCATTACAAGATATTAAAGTTGAAGTATGGTGTGTTATATGTGCAACAAGAATAATCAGACCCAACTTCCTTCTGGATACATTTCAGAAAGATACATCAGACATATTCTCACAAAAAATTTCAAAATTTAATTGATGAGAAATAAATAATTTGAGTTCTGCAATTGCTGGTTGGCTTCGTGATTTGTAGAAATGTACCTTAATCTCTATATAGACATTACAGCTTGGTAGTTTTATACCTGAAATGGCAGTCTGTTAATAATGTAGTATTTATTCTTCATTATCAAGTGATAAGGTGTCTACATATTTATGTATATGTTGTTTATTTAACAAGTCAGTAGCAAATACACAATGCAGTGGAAAGGATAAGGAAAGAAGTTTTCATGGCCTGTGTTAAGATATGTTCCCAGCATTTGCCTGTACGGACTGAAGAAAACCACGAAAACCGTCAGAACAGGTGATCCCTAGATTTTAACCTGGGCCCTCCTGAATGAGGAGCAGCACAAACCCCTCGGCCGCGACGTAATAATTATTCCTGTGAGTGACAAATAATGAATTGATGTGGATAACTTTTTTTTCTTTTGGAAAACATTACTGTTTTGCATATTTTGAGAGTAATAAAATGTGACTTTACACTCAACATTACATGTTCGAAATGTGTACTGTACACGCACAGCGAATGTCCAAAGAAGTCTTGCATTCAATAGAAACCACCATTAATACAGATCCTAAATTAAATTGTATCTTTAAATCAATAGAAAAACACAAACTCACTACGATAAGAAACTTACTGTATACACACCAATAATAACAATTACATTATTATAACTAACCGAACAAACGTGCTGCTGCAAGCTGCTACCAAAATAATAAACAGCCCTGTACGGATCATTATGGACACAGAACCTTTATTTGAAGAACCGACAACACGTAATGCCTGATACCTTCAATATCATCCACACATCCGCAAAGTGCTTCTGTCGGCGATTCGTAGTCATGAGACCGGCCCCTGAACGAGCATTATAAAAATGATCTTTGAAGACCTTATGATACAAAGACTAAATATATTTTTGTAATTCTTATATACCTTGTATGCGTTTTACGTTGAGTGTCAGTTATTAACATGAAGTATTATTTTCGTCACATGTCCATCATTTAATCCAGTAATGCAGTAGGAAAATGTATATTCTACAGCCATAACCTAGGTGATTGTGGATGGAAGCAAGCCAGGAAAGATGCCAGGGCGGTCAGGACCGATATAAAAAAAGAACTAGGTGGTTGTGAGCAAGAACGCCAATTAAATTATTTGTCATGTCGCTTTTAGTTTTATTACAAATTTAATACTACCTAAAATATTTTCCGCAATGATGTATTTTAGACCTAACATAGTTAGCTAATCCTTCAACTTTGAAAGTCTTATTCTGACCTTTAAATAGATAATAGATTTCTGACGATGGTGCGTTATGATAAACCTGACTAATGCTTCCCCACTTTACTTGCCCTCTAAATTTTTTAAGTAAGTTAATACTAAGAGCACAAATCCCCCTGCAAGAAACTAAGTATAAAATTAAAACTTTGCATACCGTGTAGTGTATTAGAATATAAAATAAGCAAACAACTATTAACACTATAAAAAGTTTGTCAAAAAAGAAAATGGTACTAGATACATTTGATTACCAATTATAATTAAATTTGTTCTTCCTGTATCACATGTATGTAATTACAATGTAAAAATACTGACAGTTAACATGAAATTAAAAGATAAAAACACTGCAGAATCCCCTCACCAAACACAATACATGTGAAATTCTTTCACAAATGTTGGTATTTTGCAGTGATCCTTTCCATTCTTTCTTCTCACAACACTGTTAGCCCAACCTCTCAAAATCTGGCTGGTCCAGATTAGTCTGGTACATTGGTGGGGGGATTAACTGAATTTCCATTCTGAAATCTCACTACACAGGAGTTTTTCTTATATTAATGTATTTATTTATGATTATTCAATGTTGCTGTCAATACTCAGAACACACAGCACTGAATGATAGGGTCACTAATGAATAGTCAGTCAAAAAGGATATGGAAGCAAGTGGTCTATCCTGCCATTTGTCTGGGAGGGACTGAGGAAGAAAGTCATACACTTTATTGTAGTGTTGAATGGATGAGTGGAGCAAAATATTGTATGGGTCCCTTAAATGCTCACAATACTGCCTCTGATATTTGTCCATTTATTCTCCACAATATTTAAAAAAATAAGTAAATATTAAGTACAAGAAATGTTACTGTCTTCAACAGCCATAACTGCTGTTTATTGAAAATAAAAGGATTTGAATATTCAACCCCAAATTACATCACTGCATATATTTCAGTCACTAAAAACTACATCCCTTTGATCCAGTTTAATGTTTCCATATCTCTCTTGATGCACGAATTTGGTTTCCTCCTTGGAAAATATGACAAAAATATAATAAACACACACAAAATAATAATTAAATGCAATATGTTCCATCATTGAAATGAAACCAAATTTAATTAAAAAGTATAACAAGTTCTAATTAAATTGTAATATAAATGTAGCCTTCTAAATATTAGTCAAAAAGTATAACCAGTTACATTCAAAATATGGAAACAGTGCTGTCTTATAACCAGTAAAAAGTGTTGACACCAATTCAGTTATGTTGAAAATATTGCCAGTACTGCTAAAATCACTCATTTGATTTTGCAAACCCAATACGGTTGTTAACCATATCAAATTCAGTGTAATATTTAGCAATAAATGACACCCCAAGAGACCACTCATAACCACTTGAACCACTGTAAGCAATAAATGCAGAGAGGCACACTGTTATACCAAATTGTGTCATCTGTAAACAGAAAATACTTCAGTAAGTGAAAACATTTAACAACAGAATGGCTAACCCTAGCATCATTACAGTTTCATTTTGTTCAGAATATCTACGTTACAATTGTAAAGTGTGGGTATATGTCTTTGTGCATGCATCTGAGTCACACAATTGTATCACCAGGTGGTGTTCAGCTAACAAACGTCAAAATGATGAACCTGTTCAACATGCTGTCTAGGTCACATGATATAGCAGTTCCATTACAAATCTCTTCAGTGCACAGGTTTTTATGTCAATAATGGACCTCTGTGCTGTGATACCACGTGGAACTATAGGTAAGCACTAATGTTTTGGAGAAATATGATGTATCCATGGTACCAATACCCAGAAGACTCACCACCACTGATATCCTCACTGTCATGAGAACCTGGAATCTCATACAATATTCGTACTCTGCCTATGAGCAACTCAACTTGTACTTTTAAAATAAAATTAACAAGTGTGAGTAAATGTAAACCTGGGGGTATTATGAAAAACAAGGGCACATTTAATTTACCTATTATGCCTGTTTGCTGTATACGGTAAACTCCCAATTATCGAGGCTAATGAAGGGGATAAAACACGGACAATCCAAAATATCTTGTTTCATGCATTCACGGGAATTCACACATTGCTTTACATTTCTTTGTACATTACTGACATTTATTTTCAGAAACAGTTTGTAATGATCACTTGTATTTGTGACCAGTTTAGACTCCTCCTTACAACAGTATGAAAATCACAATCATTGTCTCCACCCTCTTCTTCTCCCTTATTTTTGTGGCAGAATTGGCATCTGTCATGTGCTGGAAGTCCTGTTCATACACATCACTCTGTAGCCATTCTTTGAAATTTCTTCAATGATTTTTTTAAAAATTTCACATCAAGAATATCACATTTGTTGATTTCAATGTTACAAACATCATGCAAATCATTTATTCCTAGATCTAGATCAAGTTTCCTCCAAGATCAAAACAGCATTACTGAAGACATGAAAGCCTGTGTTGAGATATGCTGTATACAGCATCCAACACTGTAATTTCTTTCCATAATTTTATTATAATGTCGTCTTGATTGGATATAGTTCTGGGGTCAGCCTGGTAGCTTCATTTCATGGACATAATCTCTCAATCTCAACTCATTTCTCCGACTAATTGTTGCCATTTTCCTGTTTCCAAATTTTTTTAAAATAACTCTAGCTTTAATTTAACTGTCAGTACAGCTTCTTTTATGATTTTCAGTCAGCTTATTTAGGATACACGTGTTAACATTTTCACCTAACTGATGCAAAGTACAACTTAACAGAATTGACTGCGAGACACTCACTCACTCACTCTATGGTGCAGAAATTCTTTGAAAAGTCAATTGTATACTCGGTCTGTCAAAGAATAGCCAACGTTCTTTAAGGAACCCAAATGTTCATCACCATGTTCACAAAGCCCACCACCAAACTATCCTGAGCCAGCTGCATCCAGTTCGCTCCATCAACTCCTACTTCCCTACGGTCCATCTTAACACTGTCCTCCCACCTACGCCTAGGTCTTCCCAGCGGTCTCCTCCCTTCAGGTCACCCAACAAATACCTTGTAAATACCCCTTCCCACCCTGTGGGACACTAATAATTGAAGAATACCACATGCACCTGTAGCATACCCTCTGTCAATCATCATCGCTAGAACAAACCTTCCCACCCCACCGCTGTTAGACCACAAAACACCCAAAACAGGTATTTTTCAACCACATCTTTTGAATACTATCTCAACAACCCCCCCCCCCCCCCCGAAGTGGGTATAGAAACATAGAAGCCTAAAGATGGCTATCTTGTGGGTTGACAACATAGCACAACACAAAAGCCAACCCTCTTCATACCCACTGAAGGCATAGTTTACATGTCTCTGTGTGTATGAAAAATAAGAAAGCATGCAAGGATAAGATAACCCACATGAATGGCAAAGTTGAAATGCACAAAGTTCAGACCATATGGTGAAAAATTGAGTTAGGGGAACCAAAGAGGAAAAACAATTTCTTTACCCACAAAGAAACTAGGATACCACCTATAATTTAATTTTAAAAACTGTCTTTTCAAAAACTGTGAACATGAAGTAAAATACCCCTTCAAATTATAAGCACAAGACTATCCTACAGAAAATTCTACATTACCTGCTGCACATAATCTCTTCCTTCCATTGTGAAATTCTTCCCAGACAGGATGAAGTTAATTTCTGGTAATTTATGGACCTGGTTACATGGCACCTGAAACATTTACTGCAGTTGTTAATGAACGATAGATCTTACATTATTTGTAGACCAATAAAATCTGATTCTTCCAAATGTGTTAATCAACTAATACACATACTACTTTACAAAACCAAAGAGCTCCAAAAAAATCATTTAATAAACAGCATTGTTAGGATGTCATCTTCAAAAATATTATGAATCTGATTTGGCAACTACTGTTTTCCAAGCTCTGTTTCAGCATGACATACAGTAAATAATATTTTTAAAAAACAGCCTAAACTGGCAATCATGAAGTGAGTAAATGCACAACATACTGCACAGAGTGACTAAGTACTGCCTGCACCTATATTCTTCAGATAAAATAACAAAAATAAAAATGAACAGAAGATAAAAGTAAAACTAATTACTAAAAGTTAGAAGAACACAAACAATGGAAAAGAATCTTTGAACAAGACAAGATGGATAATTGGATGAGTATGATTAACTTCCATGTAGCATATTTTTAAGCCTCTACAACATGGTAACTATATGTAACATCTGGTTTAACAATCAGCAACTATGCACTTTGCCCACAGAGTGTATTTATGGATACCATATGATTCTCAAAGTAAACAGCAAATATTCCTCAAAATTCCATAAACCAACTGTACTCTATGCATTGCATTTTCTTTGAGCAATATAATAACATTTTTAAATATTATTTACATGAGCTTCAGCTTCAAAGGATTCAGTGAAAAAGTTCTGAACTATCAAGGACTACCCATACCTTGTACCGACCAAATATCATGCTGTCTGCCATTATTAATTCATTGATTTTTTGTATCTCTTTAGGTGGTCCAGCAATTGTGGAAGTGCCAGTGTCAATAATTGTTTCACAACCTTTTGCACAGAATGACAATGCTTTATGAACTGAAACAATCAAATCCACTCTGAAAATTAAAACATTAATATTAGTTTTGTGTTGTCACCCATTCAAATTTAGCCAGTGAATACTACATGGATATATGGCGACAAGAACAGGCTAGTGCAGACTGATCTTTATCATATGGTAATAGTAAGTAGAGTTAAACCCCTACATTATGAGGCTGCAGGCCAGACTTTAACCCCACTGCTGTGAAATATGACTGAAACTGAACAAGTATCCATTACCATAAAGCGTGACACTTGACTTTATTCCACATCAAGAAATAATCTCCTTTCACTTCGACATTTGTCTTCATTAAGTGAGCTATGAAAAAGCACTTTTGTTGTTCTACACAGTGCTGCCACCTAACTTGAAGCATATGAAGTTGTACAAAAATGATGCAGCATTACATTACAAAAATGTATACATTGAAAATGTTTTTTTTTTATTTTTTACCTTAAAATTGTATTATTTCAGGAAAGAGGTCAGAAAATAATACAAAGCAAAAAGGTTAACTCTTGGGTTAATGGTATAGTAATATGTTTCTGCAATACACGGCCAGTTTACACATCACATCATCTACAACCAATTACCTGAACATGTCATATTTCTTTTGTAAGCCTATACCCCCACTTCACAATATACAATATCCATCACACAGAACTTAATCTTGTACAAAGTCAGTGCAAACAACTGATACATATCAATTAATTATCTACAGAATTTTCCTTGCAAATGTTTCCAGCCCTATCTCACTCCCAAATAAATAAGTAATTGCCTAATTTAGCCATTTTGAAATAAAACAAGTGCTACTTTGATTGCAACATATCTGGGTTCTAAACATTCTGTTCAAATTATATGAAATAAGCTGTGGTATTTATATATTAGTTTTGCAGTTTATCAATTAAACACATGTAACAGTAAAATGCCATCAAGACAAGACAGGCATAACAGAGGAGTGAAATTTTATGTACAGCAAAAGTAAAGCTGTCCCACTTTAAACCATGTTGGGGCTTGGGGGCAGAAGAGGTATAGTTCTTACTCATTCTAATACACACAACTAGATGGGGGTGAGTGGTCAGCATCACTCCCCAGTTGTGCTTTACCTCAAGGAAAGGACTCCTGGTACCCACTGGACAAGAGGCTGTGTGGGTCCCAGAGCTGGTTTGGGCACAGAGGCTAGATAAAAAATCCTCTGCCCATCGGGAATTGAACCTGGTCATCCAGTCTGTAGTCAGTCACTATATTGACTGAGCTACAGTTCAGAAACCAATACCTTGAAGGCAGCCCCACAACATGCAGAAAACAGGGAAAGAAACACTTATATGCAAGTAAGTGATAAACCTTACCACAGCACCATTCCAATATATGTATGAAATGCTCTTGACAGAATCTTCTTACCTATCCATATGAAACTGCCAATAAAGTTTGCGTGAAACAGATAAATAAGTAAAGCTTCCATTGTAATGCTTAGGGTCAGAACCACCAAGAAACAAACTGCCACCTCTAGAAGTTGTAATGTCTCTGAAAAGAAGAAGAAAAATAAAAACCACAAAACATAATTAATTAATGTTTCACATTATAACAATTTTTTGAAAGTGAAATTTCTTGAAAAGTCATTTAAAAACAGCACACTTTTTAAAATTCTGTTCATACAAGTAAATTTATCAGTTCATAGCATTCTCTGAGCCTGAGGATGACAGTGAAGTGGAAATATTTTAATCTTTTGTTATTTCTTGACTATAATCTGTCATATCAGAAAGAAACAAGCAGATCTCACAGGACACGGCCCAGTCACTTCTGTAAACAGAAATGCATGTAGGTCTTAATTTGAAGTGCCCACTAGTTATTGCTGCATGACTTTAACCAAATTGGGATGTGTTGGAAAATTTTATTAAAACTTCCCAATAATAAATTTCACGAAAATCTGTTCTGTAATTTTCAAGTTGTTATATGCAGACAGACAGAAAGACAAACTGACAATATGGTAAAACTAAAAGACATATTTCTGCAACCTGTAATTGTGACCATGCCTAAAAAGGTAAAAACAAATGTGCTAGTATGATAACCAATCACCTTAAGGAGCAAGAAAAGTCAACTCCTAAAACCTTGTGTATTATCAAACAACCACAGAAAAAAAAGCTACCTTTATTTTGAGATTAGCCAAATGCTGGGTCAGAGATGAAGCCTCTAACTTTGGATAAAGGATATGATAATGTACTGCTTGTCCAAGGTTGTCAAAAACCTCACAGGATAGTGACACATGGTGGAGTGATAACTAGCAAGGAAAAACTGAAGAACTTAGAGAAAAACTTGCTCCAGTACCACTTTGCCCACCGTGATTCTCTAATGAAGTCACTCAGCTGGGTCTCCAGAGAAGTCAGCGTTTAGCTGCAAGAGTTATGACATGACCTACAAAATGGACAATGTCCAATAACACATTCATACAGGCCCCATGTCAGATAAAGTATTCAGTCATTTCATTACTCAAAATCTAGAGATTCTGTAGCCCACAAAACATCAGTCCTATTTTCCTGAATTTGAGGTTCTCATGGTGACTAGTATAAAGATGGTTGCCTTCTGGGTTGTAGCATCATATAGTTTAGTAGTAGTTTACTGAGGTTTCAGAGGTGCTTGCAACAACGTATAATGCTGAAGATGGAGGAAGCAAGCACTTTTTGAAGTTAGTAAACTTCTACCAGATCACACAGCACTACAACCCAGAAGACAGCCATCTTCATCAGTCCTACTTCATTAAAGTTAACATAATGAGGTACCTGTTAACATAGAAGGAGAAAACAGGTTTTTCTATGAGTCCTTTCCTGAACAAATTATAAAACACAGGAGTTGCACCATCAGCACTTAATGAGCTATATGAAAACCCAACCACGCCATCAGCCTTTGCCATGATAAACAAATATGGAACACTCACAATCTCAGCAAATGTCTGATTTATGGTAAGGTGAGCAATCTGAAATAACAAAAAACGATGAAGGGTAAACTATATGGAGTGTGCTTGCCATCAAAACAATAATATAGCTTCTTTTTTCATAACATTATTCTGGTCCACTTCAATGTTAACAAAATAGATACACTTACTTACTACATAATTTCTGGTTTATTTACTTATGCTTTTTCATGCATTTAGATTACAGAGCATCAGTGAATAATAAATTATAAAAGATGTGAAACAAAGCAGTCATAGCTTAATTTAAGTACTATGCAGTCTTTCTCTGGAGAGGCTGCAGAGAAATCTCAATCAGGATAACTGGTCTATAAGCTGAGATCTTAATCTGCGACTTTCAGAAACCAAAGGAAATATGCCAACCACTCAAATACATACAAACTACCATAAAAGCATCCTTAGACATTTAGAGTTCTAATGTTTGTGCTTCTAACATGTAACACATATGCCCCGGCATATATCACTTTTGTAAACATTAACAACTTGTATGTTAAGTGATAACTTGTCAAAACCATTGCATATAACAATACTTCAATTCAATTAAATTCCTCTATTAAAGTGTTTGCCAACAGCACACAGCCTATGAGAGGAAGCACTAATACAAATATCAAACAACAAATATTAGTATTTGCTAATAGTAAAGAGCCTATAAGAACAAATACTAGTACATACATTAAACAAAACAAACTAGAATAAAACTAAGCTAAAAGCAAATTATCTAATTACCTTCCCACATATAGAGAGGGTCTTCAAAAGAGGCACTGCTCTTGCTAAAAATATCAAAAAATCTGCTGCATACATAATTTGCAGCAAATGGCAAAGGGTAACACTAACTCACACTGATTCATACACTTCAGAACTACTGTGTTTATGCTTAATAAGAAGTGTTCACTACTTACATGAAACACATCAGTTGACAGGAAACCTAACAGCTGATCACTGCCAAGAGAAATATTAAACACTGTTCCATTTTGTATATAAGTTGATGATTTCTTTGAATTATACTTATAGTGGATTTCTGAAATATAAATTCCATGCATAATTAACATATCAGAATGACCCCATATCCAATATTTCTGTATATTTTTTATTTAGTGTTCTGTCTGACGACAGGTCCATATGAACAGGATCCTTCCATCCTTTTCTCGGACTGGGACCTGTTCATATACGTTCTTGGCAGATGATCCAGAAGTGGTTTGCCATTGCCTTCTTCTGTGTGTGAATGGAGTAATTGTTGGGATGCCACGGAGAAACCGGGGAAGCCCCCGGAGGAAAACTCTGTGTTGCCTAGACCACGGCCTTGCCCAACACAAGTTATAAATTTGGGCACCGCCGGGAATCGAACCCGAGACCCCAGGATTACTAGGCCAGCGTTCTAACCGCTAGACCACCGTGGTATCACTATATAATATAAATACTGAACACCTGGATCTACTTAGGGGCATTTTTATAAAAAAAAACCTACATCACTATTCTATTTTAAGACAGAGTCAGATGGAAGAAATCAGCAGTTTACTGAATTTTTAACTATATAAAACTCATTTACATCATTGAGATTCACAGTACATGGCACTTTATGCAACTAATGCAGAGGCAATTGTGCACTGAAAAAAAATAATTACATACATCACACAAAAAGACAAAACAGACAACTTCATAAAATAAAGACTCATGTAACATGCCACTTACGACAGGGAACATTGAAGAAAGAACACTTTTTAGAAGGTACCCAAGTGTCAGACCAGGCTGTATCAAATACAACAGAAAATTTTTGGGCAGGATGTCCTATGCTAATCTCTCCATAAAACTCATTCTGTGGAAAAAGCATAAAAATACAACTAATTGACAATTTCAAACATAAATACTTTATCATTTTCATGCAAGACCTGTTTTTTAATTATTTTTCAATTCAGTTTGTTGGAACAATTATAGGTAACAACATTAACAACTGACTGTCCAAACGTCTGTCAGAAAGTACTCACTACGCACAAACTTATGATTTTACTAATCTTTATTGAAATAGGTCCATTAGCAGCATCTTGCCAATATAATTAGTACCGTTTCATGAAAGCATTTACATTTTGATCACACAATATTTTTCATAAAACAGGATTTGATAGTAAAATTAATGCAACCAAATTTTTGTATTATATGTTCATGTTGTTGACTGACTGTATGTAATACCTTCATTCTCAGTTAATTTGAGCAATGATGTAGTGAATAGATACATTCAATCTTGGACTTCAAATGTGATATGTTACAATAAATATGATAAAAAAGTTAAAAAAATTCTCCAGCATAGACAATAACACTTCCTTTTAAGTATTTTTTAACAAAGTGTACAAAATGAATAGGCTTAAGTTAGGGCAAAAAACAGAAACTGATTAACTGGCTAATGGCATTATCCAACACAAAAGGAAAAAGTTAAAAACAGAACATTCAGAAGTTAAACTACCACATTTACTGGATAACCTAACCAAACAAGAACGCACTACTTTAACAGTGTGTGCTTAACAATGTCCAGGCCACCTAGCTGATGACAATAATAGCCAGCAAAAGTTGATATTAGCTATACCACATACACAATGTCATTCAATACAAACACAGTCAATATACCTACATATCAATAGCCATGTTTCATTATCTGAAACTATCAGGTGGATCTGAAAGAAATTTGTGTTGGGTACATACCTACACTAAGAGTTGTCGAATGAAACCCGACTTTGTTGTTTCTTTCACTGTAACACCTACTTTACAAGATATTCAAATTAAATGGAATAAATTTTCTTTAAAGAAAGGCTTACTGTACAAAACAATGGTAACAGCATCATTATTAGTAAGATCAACAACCACAATTTTAAATAGCTTTTAGGTGTAAGTGATGCTCTAGTGTGAGTGAATAATACCTTATACACCCACACATCTCATTAGCAGGTAAGGCACAGCAGAAAGAAGGCATTTGCTGCATGGAAACAAAATTTTAAAAGCATTAAATTCTCTATAAAGTTTTTGTTTCCTCAGATAAAATAATAAAAAGATGACAATTTACTGGATGCCTCATTATTGAACCAAACCATAACACTTTTAGTGGAGGGAGAATATCTCATCACTGTAATTTACTTTGCTATCCGGTAATAAATACATGAGGAACTTATCCTTAGAAATTATTTACTGATCAACACTCCTACAGTTAATGCCATATATATATATATTCATACATAACTGCTGATACTACGTTTTTGAGTCCACGATATATGTATCACTCACAATTGTTGCATTATTATTTTTGTCTTGTAATCCGGTAACACAAACGAAACATATGCATCCATAATGTATATAATAACTCAGATGCTAGAAGCAATACTTACATCAAGATACTTGAATAGTGCAACTGAATCATTGCTTCTTGGTTTTGGCTTTGGCTTTCTAATCATCATCAGCTGATCTATGTCAGTATCAAGTTCAAGCATCAGATGTCTTGGCGACTTGCCTCTGGTCAGAGGAACACTGAAAGAAAAGGAAATCTTTCTGAGGTACAATGGTCATAAGTGTGAGGAAAACAAATAAAGAAGCTTAGACTGTTTGGTTGTTGGACCTTGTCCATCGTCAGATGTTAAAAAACACATTTCAAGAACTGGATGTCCTCATGCATTTAGTAACATCAGATGTTGTGGACAAGTTCCAAAAACCAAACAAACCAGATTGTAATACACCATCAGACCCATTCTGAAATGAAGAAGTGTTTAGTATTATTAAAGGAAGAAATATTTCTTCAGGAGCAATACCATTGCAACCGAAATCCTTCGTCTATGTTGAATATGATGAATTACATAATTTTGTCAAATATTTTACACATTTGGAGTCAAAATAAGAACAAAAATCAGTTTAAACTCCCTTTGTTTTAACATAGTTTACTTGTGGCTAGTCACTCTATTTCCTTTTATTACCAATGAAAACTGGTAACAGGCATTCTTTCAAACCTCGACTATGTTCATGTTGGAGAAAACACATAACATACCCCCAAACTTGTATTTGGTTGTCATGTTACGACTTCGCCCGAAATCTTAATGAAGATTTTCTCAAGATGGCTGTCTTCTAGTTTGTTGCGTCTGGTAGAAGCTTCCCGACGTTTCAGCAGTCCTAGCTGCCACCATCATCAGGGTGATGTCATCAACACAGCCAGCTTCAAACTCGCCGTCGTGAAAACCTCATATCCTACTTACATTTTCTCATTCTCTGCGATATATTACTTGGCAATACCTTGATACACGACCTCCTCCTTTGAAATTCTTACCACCCAGCATCCATAATCCTCACGTCTCCTTTAAAGATTTATAACCTCCATTTGAAGAATTGCAAAGAAACAACCGTTCATTAAACGATCCTTACATAAACGAAACCAACTGGCCTAAACACTACTCATAATCATACTTCATTTATTACCTACCTTATTATCTGGCAATCCGTGGCAATTACCACCAGTAGTCCATATAGTACTGTCTTTAGTGACACCATAGTTATACCGGTATTGGAAACCATTTACAGTTCACGCACGCAGATATAAATTTGCAGTGCAGTTAACAATCAAAACCTGATTTTTTTGCTGAGCTTGACGACGCCTCACGTGAGACAGAAATGTACGAGCGTCAGAGATAACGTAGGCACGCCCTGAAAACCCAACAGTATAGTGGTCGCAATAGTTTTTGGCCGGTGAAGTATTCAAGGGGAAGGCTAGAAGCGAGTCACTTGTATGTTTCGTGTGTATCCAGGAAGGACGAGGAGCTATCGGATTCAACGCCCAAACAAAAACACACTAACCTGGCCACCTCACGTACCCAGAGTAGGTCCGACCGCCAGCTTCTCCACCGGCCAAGAACGAATGCGCCTGCTATACAAATATCGGGGATTACCATAAATCACGTGGTTCTGACGAATGTTAATGAAATGTCGACAGAGGCAAAGTTCAGTATAACTATACACATAAATGAGACTGCTACGCTATTCGCCCTTACAAGATATAACAAATACATGGCAGTAGATACGAACAGATTCTGTAGAGAAGGGAAACTGCTAACCTGTTTAGGTATTGGAGGCTATGGAGTAATGTTGTGGAATGGATTTTGGGATTTGAATTACAGGTCTGTACAGAAATGAGTAAAATTATCATTAAAAACTCAAATATCCCACAATTCTAGGGCGCCTAATTTTCATACCTATCTTCTCATTTGCTTATGACACCTAGTGCAATACAACTAGTAAAAATTTGTATTTGTTCTCTCATGAATAAATGGTTTACTGCCAACTCGGCCCTAAATATATATGAAACAAATGTAGCTAAATATAGGACGAGCATACATAACTCTGCAAATAGAAAAATCATTTACAAATTGATAACCATGTAACAGAGCACACCAATCAAATGCGCAAATTTAATACATAAAAATAATGCTGTCCCACTATATGCCAAGTAGGTGCTTGAGAGGAGATATGGTGTATCTCCTACTCATTAACCTCAGCACTAGATGGAGGTGAGTGGTTAACGTCAGGCCCTGCCACACTTTAAAATGTCAATACTCAAATTTTGTCTATTTCACTATCTTTTTTTGTCATCCAACAGCAAAATTGTATTTATGCAACAAAGGAAAACACATACAGCTGGTGCCAAATGTACAGGATAAAACATTACCTCTTCCACATGAATACATTATCATGAGTATCATAATCCACAAAAAAACCTAAAATGATAACATCTTCACAGTTGCCAACCATCTATGTTCTCAGACTGCAATTATAATGGTATCAATATATTCATTGCACATTATGTCACATTTGTATTCATGGAATAAAGCCCTTTGCCACGTTCCTGATGAGAACTGTAGGAAAATGTGATGTAATGAGTGCCAATGAAGAAATGTTACGTACAGTATAGGATAAGGGTGCAGATGGAGCATGTACCACATCACCTGTAGAAGAGTAAACAAATCTTGAATGCTAGCTCACTGTTTTGAAAATTACTTAACCCTTCAGCATGGGAGCATTTAAATCCCAAGTCTATACCCTGCTGTGGGAGAAGTTTCTGCTTGGGGATTTAATTTTGAGCTGAAAGTGCATCATTTTACTTATATGGGCACAACTTCCCTAATAATTGATGAATTTTAGTGAAACTTTGAACAAAATGTTCACAACACACTATGCTTTATAGAAAGGTAAAAATTTACCTTAAAAGTTGAGTTTTGTGTGGAATATCTTGAAACAGCCATCAACAGAGACCAGCCTCACAATCAGGACACCAAAACACTGTCTTTCACACACAGGTAAATCATCAATTACACTTGATTCATCATCTGAATCGAACACGCTACTTTCGGAATCAGTTAGAGGTTCGTCTACACTTCTAGCAATGTCTTGAGACAAAAACCGCCTGCTACTCGAAGCCATAATCACGGCTGACTGACGGCAGATATGTACTATAGAATTCTGTTCTTACCAAGGGGAGAACAGAGAATGCATTGACTAAGGTCGTTGACATCATATACCGTTAGAAAGGTTCGAATGTGTCCTACACAGCCGTCGAAACCTTAAATATATTACTCCATTTGTCTTCCCTAGAGAGAGCCACAAAGCAGAGGCTGAATGCAGTTGAGTTCAAAAATCGATCTATATTTCAAAGTCGAAAAACACTGGTAAAATCGATCTGTCAGAGTCATGCTACGTCATGACGAGCGATGTTCGGCACTCCTCGCTGAAGGGTTAAACTGTGCTTAAACTTTTGGTCACCTATATACTGAATATACGCTACACCAAGCAGTTAGAATCATGCGCATGCAATGAATGCAACGCACTTTAGACAAGAAATAAACTTGTGACACCAAACCCAAACTTGTGGAAAGAACTCTACACAATTGCAAATCATGACATACCTTTTTTTTTATTTCCCATTACCCAAATCTGTAAGAATGGAAACACTGCACATATACTGGAAACTAACTCTTTATTGCCATTATGCACTATAAAACATAACTTGAACACAGAGTGACAGCATTTATTTAATCTGTACAATACATGGATTAGTATTTGATCTCTAAATGCACCACTATGTTGTATACATGGTTCACTCCCACACAACAAAAACAAAAGTGGTGATTGTACTTCAGATCAAATAGGTATCCCAGAAAAACAAACATCAGATCTACACATCAAGTACAATGTATACAAATTTCCTTTGGCCAAGAAGATTAATGAATAAAAAATCACCAGCCATACAAAAAAGCTGGTAGAAAAAATCTGAAGTTCTCAGGAAAGAACACAGTGTGGTGTAATTAAAAATCTGTTTAGTTTTGTTTCCAACCTTTCACACATGCGATGCACTTGAGACTTGGCTTTTAAAAATATTCATTAACGTGAGAGTTGTTAGTAACTGAAACAGGCAAGAGTTCAATATAAAAAAAAGACAGGGTCACTTCCCCACATTTATTTTCATCAAACATATACCAATTATTTTAGGCAACATATTTATGCTGCCACCATCCAAATAAGTCTCCTAGCCCTTATACATAACTTAAAATAAAAACCACCTCAAATCCAGACCAGGCACAAGGTATGGTTTTGAAACTGTCATTCGTGCTGCAAAGAATATTAGCCGAAAACTCTTAATTTAGAGGGATATCAATTGTGTACTCAATTACCCGTATGATACTTCCAGAGTACATGTCTCAATACTATAAAATTAAAACCAGGACTACTAGAAACACTTTCACATTCCCCCCAATCCAGACCAAGCACTTGTGCTGTATCCAATTTGTAAGAGAAGAAACTGGAGGGTGACAGAAGGATGTTTTAACAAACAATAGTATCACCGCAGGTATCAGTTAAGACTGATCTTTGCAGAATACCACAGATGGAGTTTGAAAAGCATTCAAAATGCCTCACAGCACTGAATCACAGATCCAGCTCAATGTCAAATTGCCTTGGCTACAATATCTTACAAAAAACCTTGTAACATTTGTAAAATGAAAAACCTCATTACAGAGTGATGTTCTTGCATTCAATATTGAAAATTATTTCAAATTGAATACCAGTATATTACTGATTTGTAACATTCAAATACACTTGTGCACCACATGAAGAGAATGTGAACTACAGATGCCAGCTAGACTTATTACAGAAGGGAAGAGGGACTTTGAGTCATACTCCTCTAAGTTAAAGTATGCTCAGTTGCCTAACAATCTAGATACCTCCACTCATTTTACTTGTGTCCAAGTTTTAAATTCTTTGCACCAGAGTTAGATGCAGGAATGTTAAGAAAAAAACCAGCAACTAGAAGAAGAAACACAATAAATGCAGTTAATGTCCAATCAAACTCTTCCATTAACAATGGGCAATTAGTCTGAAAGAACAGAAGATACCAATTGATGTTGAAAAGAGGTCTCGTGGGTGCTGCAACATAAAGTAACATGTTCTTGAAACTTGGTCCCACTAAGAAACACACTCGCAATACAACAGGTGGATTTAAATAATAACCGAATCAAGTTTTGTTATTGCAGAATTTAGGCAACTGCCTCACTTTCACCATTGGCTGCCTTGGACTCTGCTTCAGTTGGCTTCTCATCCAGCTTCGCCTTCTTCTCTGGACTTGCTCCTTCAGCTGGTTTGTCATCAGGGACATCTCCACCTCCACTTTTCCGCTTGGTGGCACTCACCTCCACTGAATCTGGATAAAATTATAGGGTGAGTATATACATTAATAATGATTCACAATGAAAGTTAACTTACAATGAGCTGTTTTATAGCAGATTCATAGCATATTTAATACTTAGCTTTATAAATACCTGATTAGCAGTTTAAACTATAAAATCACACACATGCAAATGAATACATGTGTAATAAAGTTCTTTAAACAGCTGTGAAAATGCTTTTGTAATATCAGAAATTCTTTAAAGTTTAGCGGTGCATTTTAATTGACAACTGAGGAGTTTTCACTTAAAAAACAATTTGCAATAGATTACTTATGAAATAAACCACTTGCAAGTTATTACCAATACAAAGCAGATCTACTGTAATGTATATTAAGTTCTATAACCAGGTATCTATAAAATGCAAAGAGAAGCAACTGTCACAATTTTCAAATTGAAATTCCAAAGTTATATAGAAAAGCATGTATATAATTCAACTGTTTGGGATATGAGGTACTGCGTGTAATGTAATACAAACTACCTTATCATCCTCTTTGAAACATGAATTAAGAAACGTGAGCCAAAATGGTTACTGCAAAGTCTGCAGTCTCCCAGACTTAATCAACTGCAAATGGGCAATACTGGATGTTTGGAATATTTTATCCATACCAATGCTGCTTGGTGCTTTGCCATGCCTGAAATTGAAACACTGTTCCCATATGCCAGCACAATTCTTTGTCTACCTACTAATACAAAATGCATAAGCCTCTGTCAACAGAACATAGCATAGTAAGCATAATTTCAATATTTGACAAGAGGGAGCTGAATATTTCACATAACACATGAAATCAACACCTTACTACTAAACAAAATGAGAAAATATTCCAATCAAATTATCCTACTTACACAAAATACTAAATTCACACATATGTCCTAAAATGCAGGGTCACCTAGGTATTTGTAAAATAAAATATGGAACTAAATACCATTAAAGGGTAAATGTTGTCCCACATAGCAGTATAACCTATAATTTATGAAAACATACTGGACTTCTAAATTCTAGCACCCCATCCTACAACACCCATATGCCTCATTTCATGCACTTCAGTACCAATCTATTTCTCTCAGTGGAACACAATGGCAGAAAACATTTTCTTTTACATACCTGTTTGGTGAGATATTTTATGGCTTTGAAGCCTACCAGCACTCCTCAAAACACCAGTTTCTATTTCTTGTGATACACTTCAAGATACTCAACAATACACAACCTCACATCACATTCCTTGCATTTTACTTGCACTCTTTTTTGTATCCCTCATGTGGAACAGGTGCTACAATTTACTCCAGAGGAATAAACTGGCAAATAATTGCTGAAATTTACCTTGAGCTGAGCAACTGTTTTCTCAATTACAGCTGGTCTGCCAATGTGAGGCAACGCAAACTCTCAGCAGTTTCATTCAAGTTTCGCACGAGTGTTAGGTCAAGAAGTTCCTATGTCATTTTGGCAGACAGAAGAAAGCTGTTTGCAAGTCATGTCTAACCGAGGGAAAAATAGTTTCTTGGCCCACTAATATCCACAACTTGACCGCATTACTGCCATTCATTGTTTTTAAGCAATTAACAATAATTGAAGATTGCTGTCTTCTAGGTTGTTGTGCCTTATAGTCTGGTAACGTCCACCATTTCAGAGGTCATGCTGCCTCCATCACCAGGGCGATGAATGGCCCTAATGATGGAGGCACCATGACCTCTGGTGGACATCTACCAGACTACATGGCACAACAAGCCAGAAGACAGCAATCTTCACTCACTGCTCTGAAAACCTCAAATCTTACATAATGAACAATGATTGCTACATACTACATGATGGTCAGTAATGAAATGTTTATTGGTAAATAAATTGTATAACATATTAAGGTGGCCCTGTTTTCACAATCTGTGAAACTATTACCTTACATACAATTTTGATGAAAGTAACATGCTACCTCTGCAGGTGGAAATGATAAGTATTCAAGTATTTTCGGCAAAAGAGCATCCAGAGCCTGAATGAACAAGTCCCAGACATTCTACATCAGAAACAACAAAGTGCTTACTAGACAACCCACTTAAAAAAACTGCAAATGATAATTTGAATTACTCATTCAGACCATTTCCACACTTGATTTGAAAATAAACATCTGAATATGTTTGCCTCACCACAATTGCCTAGTAAATCAGGTGTTATGTTCAGGCATAATTTAATTTCTGCTCATCATAAATAACATGTAATCTCCAATACAGCATATTTTGAACATGATGCAGCCACACAAAATTGACACTGGCTTAGACTTAAAATACAAAACGTGACAATGCAAAGTTTCTTAAGCCACTGTGATTGAGCAGTAAACTTTTTATGGCATCATTCCCATGTCAAGATGAAGCAGACATTTGCTAAAAAACTGAAGCTCTGGAAAAGATATATGCAGACAATCTTTCTAACCCCTACATGAACCTACAGGATAACTGTTTAAAAATGTAGATTATAAAAAATTTCATGAATCCCAAGCAACAAATAAAAGCAATTATAAAGTTGCACATACACTTACAAAAGAATTCAGACATTGGCAATAAACCACATGCTGGAATAATTCTATCAATACTGGTGTGTATTATAGAATATTAAATATATGCAGAAGTGAGCTGTACCTGTAGAATCACCATTCTCTGCAGATTCAACCTCCTTATCCTTGGAGTCTTCAGTAGAGTCCTTCTCATCAGTTCCATTCTCTTTTGGTTTTTCCACATCACCATTCTCAGAAGCCTTAGAGTCTTCATCAACTACATCCACCTTTTCAACTTCCTTCTTCTCAGGAGTACCAGCAGTTATGGTCTCCCTGTGAAACAAACATTTTAATAACTTCAACACCAATTGAGAAGTTAAAATCCAATCTGGCTACGGAACGTTAAAAAGGACTTTAACAAAATAAATCCGCTGATATTCAACACGTTACGATTACCATTTTCTTTCACTTAAATGGGTACTCCACAGGCACAAGTGTTCCACTATTACGGTATAAATCCCGTTACGAAAAAAGGAAGCACATTTTTTTCAAATCCTTACACTGCGACTTGATCGAATCGAAATATGTCCCGTTCTTCCTCGTGATTAAAATCGAGAAATGAATCTCTTAATAGACACCTACACACGGAATAAAAAGCCGGTTCGCCTTCCTCATGACACAACACCCGACCACGGCTCACGACGCGGTCACAATCTGGTACATCTCCATCTAGTAGACGTTGTTCGAACTAATGGCGCGAAAAGATGTTCCAACGATTTTTCAACAATTTTAATATATAACTATTAGCACATCAAAAATAACTTGCACACAATCAACCAGTTTATTTACATGACTTGGCAACACTGTATTTGACGTGCTTGATAATCAAAGACTATCGACACTGGGAAGAATTACCGGCATTCTCACTACATATAATCAATACAAATTATAATGAACACTGATAACAATCTATATAAAATCTCCACATAACTACACATTAGACTACAATTCAAGTCCCATGACTATATACTAAAATCTGCCGGCCTTTAATGGCCGTGTAATTCGCTTCACTAGGAAATACGCCATCTTCACTCACCTTCTTTACACTGCCCGCCAAAACAAAGACATCAGGATTCAGGTCCTGATATTTATGATTTTATGCAATTTGCAAGTAGTACATGTACTTACTTTGTATCAGCCACTGTATCTGCCATTATTTATAATACAACTGGAATTAATTCCCGCTTCAAACACACTTTGTTATTATATTACGAAGGACAACTCTCCTCACACAACCGTCGCTTCCAACAGCACAAGTGAAAGAGAACTACTCCGCGCATGTTCTATCTGACCTTCGACTGAATTACTTCCCGCGTTTACCAGAGGGCTCTGTTAACGCAGTTTAGGAAACTTTTTAATAACCAAGTAACAATAATAATAATTAATTATACCCTTTATAATTGAAATCGAATATGTCTTACAAATACACTTAATACGCTTTGTTAATAAATACGGTAAATTCCTGTTTCATACGTTGCTCCAAATTTCATACATGTCTTCCTATTGGCCATTACAAATTACTGGAAAACAGTAGATATTAATGTTGTTTTGAGTTTATCAAAATGGTAAAGGGAGTTTTGAAACTTTAAATTCATATTGACAAATTGAAATTGAATCATAACTTCAAAAAATTTAATTTTACGTACTTTAAAAATTAACGTATAATTTATTATTAAAAAAAATAATTCAATGGAAGGTTTCGTAACTTCAGACAGTGAAAGGTGACAGACAATAGCACTGTATATTCCCTGGCAAAATGGGGAAAAAATAATTACAGGAAATTGGTATGATAAATTTTAATATTGCTTCTTAATGTGTGTCGTAATGCTGCACATTACATTTGACGCATCCACTTCCTCGCTTACAAAACCAGTATACACGTTGCAAGAACACCATGAACCGCCTACAATTGTGGCAGATGGCCCGCATGACACACACACATATACATTTCTCCCCTTCAAGCAACCAGCAGAAACCAACGGGTCGACGTGGATTCAAGCGGGAACTCGCAGTGGAAATTTCCCTCGCAATTTTTCAAGGTTTCCATCTCAAAGCACTTCCATTGGTTAATTCTGTGTCGGTTCTCACCAATCCATGAGAGCAACTAGGAGGTATCGGATGAGATCAATATTCCGCCCCTCTCTCTCATGTGCTCTCTGCCCTGTCTTTCCTCTTTATACGAGTTTCACAGCAGTATCTCTATCCTTCTCAGTTAGTGGTCATATCTCTGTCTTACGAACTTTGCTTTACAAACGTGTTTCCTTCTCTTCCTTTCCTGTGTCAGAAAATTATGCATTTGACTGCGCGGGGTCAAAACTTTGGAAAGGAGTTTTGTTGTCGGCTGGTCAAATCGCTGAACGATATTTGGCCTTTTCTAACCAATTTTAAAGGGTAATGACGATGGTGTGTGAATATCGGGATCACCAAGTTCTTGGAGTATGTCCATCAACTGTTTTTTCTTAAAGAACACTACGTTTCGGAAGCTGGATCAGCTTCCGTTCTCAGGCTAAAAAGGGGGAGAGGGGCACCTACTCAGTTGGATTCGACAGAAAGAGCTAACCTCAATCACTGGTCCCCCAGGTTCTGAGGACGGAAGCAGATCCAACTTCCGAAACGTAGTGTTATTTAAAAAACACAGACGATTGACATAGTCCAAGAATTTAGTGATCCCGGTATTTTCCAATGCTATGCCAAACGACGGCACTACGTTCTGTCAAACAAATGGAATTTGTTAAAGAAAGTAACGATTAAAACTGGATAATTAGGATCTGAGGTTTTCACGGCGGTGAGTCTGAAGATGGCTGTCTTCTGGGTTGTTACACCACGTAGCTTGGTTACCGACGTTTCAGACGTCCTTGTTATCTCCGTCATCGCCCTGATGATGGAGGTAAGAAGGACCTCTGAAATATCGGTAAGCTTCTACTAGACTACACGGCGCAACATACCAGAAGACAATCATCTTCAAATGGAAACATATTCATTCGCCATTAGAAACGTTCTAAAATATCATTTGGTGTTTTTGAAACAATGGCATTTCTTCATTTGAACACTGTTTACTGATAGAAACAATATATTCTGGAAATAGTTATGCATCTACGTTCCTTGTTACTGCTTCCATACAAACAGAAAGAATGGCGGTAATTACAAATTAACATTTCTGCAACTGGGTAGTAGTTCATAGTTCCATATTGTTACTGTATGGATATGCAACTGTCAAGTGAAGCGACAGCTACCAACCACTTTTTTTTGTGAATGTTCTGTTAGAAGAACTGAAAAACACATTTTCCCCACATTGCTAAATTTATATTGAACTTACGATTTTAATCTTTCTTAAAATTCTGCAGTCTTTATACAGAGGCTAGGAGAAATTACAAATTAACAGTTGCGTACGCATAACAAACTAACGGTGTCATTTGTTAAACGCTTTGTGCACAAGTAGATGCAGGCCTAATGCACAAATTCTGACTATTCACTCATGGTGTCATTGTTTAGACCAGTGGTATTCAACCATTTTTTGTTCGCGTACCCCCAGATATAATTTCTCTTCAACTTTGTACCTCCAAAGTTGTTGGTTTATAATTCAAGTTATACATAGTATATAATCTACATCTAAAATAAATTAAATAAATTACATTACTGATTATTCAGTGTTTATCATAAAATAATACATTTTTTTTTTAAATTTCACGTACCTCCTAAGATGTCTTCGCGTATCCCAGGTTGAAATCACTGGTTTAGACCAAGGAAGTGTTGGAATTGAAGAGAGAGAGAGAGAGATAGTACAGTCACAGTGTCCAGTTAAACACTCTGACGTGTTACAATTCGGAAGTAATTGTGAAACTATTCGTCATAGACGGGGAATAGGCCCATTACAAGGTCTCTCTGCCTTCACAACACTAATTCCATGGAGCAGAATCCTTTTTGAGAAGCTGTAGTTCTTTAGATAGTCATAAAATGCACTAACTTTTATGGAACCCAAAGATTCATTACTATGTTCATATGAACCCGCCACTGGAATACCTTGAGCCAAATTAATCCAGTCCACACCCATTTTCTTTAACAATGCCCTTATACCAACTGCACGTTCCATCAATCTCATCCAGCTCGATTTAATCACTCTAATAATATTCGATTATTATGATGGTCCTCATATAATTTTTTCCCATCATCTGGTTACGTACTCTTTACTAAGTCCAAATAAAATATCTGAGTTAAATGTACATAAATTACGTTACCCTATTTGTTCACTAGAAGGTGATAAAAAGATAAGGTATCGCGCAGATATCAGAGGTTTTATAAATTCCATCTGTCCTGACAGAAACGAACACGGTGCTTTTCATTACATTAAGCTGCCGCGGTAAAAATCTGCTTCCAATTGAATCGCTAGAGGCCTAACAGTTTTTTCTGCTTCATTATCACAGGCACATAAATTGGACAGTACACACCTCGGTAATGTTAAGATCGGAATCAATAGCGTAAACTGACGTTTGTTACGTTTGTACATTGAAATTTCACTGACCAGAACACATTTTCAGTTTCTTGAATGCTAGAGTTTTGTCCCTTACAGTGGAGTTTGGGATATTTATCTTCTTCTATGACGTCCCTGGACATATCAGAAATTTCACTGGGGGTAACTAATGATGAACAGTAGGACTAATGCTGATCATCCACCCCGTTCTGGTGAAAGGGCGGCAAATTAACTGAACTTTGCCTAAACTCTTCCAAGACTTTCCAAGTGGCGTCATCTGCTTGCTACAGGATATGTTCTAAATAAACCCCGCTGATATTTGAAGACGCTGTGTCAGTTGAGTAATTTACTTGGGGTCAAAAACTGAGGGAGTGATAAAGTATGGCGACTTGGAAATGAGGGAGAAGCCAGTCATTACCTATTTAAAGGCATGATTCCAATCATCGCAAGGGGGGTCTGAAGAAAACTAAATATCCTGGAGTCAAATCAAGACTAAAACCGTCTTGTTCCTGGTTACAATTTGGTAGCGTTTCAGCCTGAGACAACTTGCTCAGTCGACACCTCGATGAGGCAACCGTTGGCCCTACTCGTATTTCTTCAACATTCGCAGACAACATTTTGGACTTCTGTGGTATTCACTGTGACACCCATTTCAGGTGGTTCTATATCTTCAGTCCATTCAATAGTGTTTAATCGAATTAACTAGCCGACTGAGTGAAGAAACTCGTTTGTACAGATAATTCTTGCAAAGTTAATACTGATTTAATTTGTAATATGTAAGATCAGTTTTAATATTATCCTCTCATCTAAATATATATCTTCCAAGTGGTCTCTTCCCTTGAGGTTTTCTAGTATCGAAATTTCGTTAAGTTTTAATAAAACAATTTGCCGGTGGCAGGGCAAAGAAAAGTGGCACGAATCGAGGAAACGAAAAAAAATATTTCTAAAAGTTGTCACAAATCATGTTTATTTACATTTAAAATACTTATAGAAATGTTACACAATTTACACACAAACTAAAAACTGAAATTACAGTTTTGTCACGTGATAAATAAAAGGCTGTAAATAGCAACCATGTAGGATTTGAGATTTTCATACTCCTACCAACAACCCAGAAGACAGCCATCTTCAATAGCAGCCATATTTCAGTTGTACCCCTTAACTTTGGCTCTGGCGAATTGGGCTCACAGCTGATCTTCAGGCCTACCGATCGTTCAAACGTTCTACGAACGCAAGTCCTAACATGACATTGTGGCAACTGCTCTGCTTGTCTGTAGGAATCTACAGTGCGTTACGGTATGTGGTTTGGTTGAGAATCTTCATGCTGAAGGCTGTAATCGGACAGATGTTGCTACGTCTCACCTGCCGGCTACGCGTGCACTTTTTTTCCCCTGGTTTATAACGGATAGCACGTGCTACAGCAAGTCGTCTAACGTGTGTCATTATCATACTGCACTTTATTTATAGAAAGGGAAATGGCAACGTGCCTTAGAAAGGAAGGCAGGCTATAAAATGTTTATCGACGCTCAATGTATATTATTAATACTATTACTGTTGCGTGTTTTGTGAGGCATCCAAAATTAGTCCAATAAATTGTTAAGACAGCAAAGGTGCAAAGCGAGGAGCTATGGTGGTTAGTTCCAGCTTTGTATTTACGTATTTAAGTACGTATGTATGTGGGCTGATGAATCATAGTTGCTGACCACAAATTATATTAACATTATTCTTTATAATCTTCATCATTTTAATCAATTATTATTATAATATGCCTCACATTTTACGCAATATTAACTGTTTTAGAAATTAGTAAAAATGTCAAGAAAACGCATGTTACGATTATAACAACTGCTCCTTTATCACAGCGGATTAAACGGTTCGAGATGTGGGGTTTGCGTGGGCGAACACTGGGTTCGAATCTCCCCGAGGCAAAAATGAATTTATCATTGATATGGACCAAAAGCAAACTCAAATTCGTATCAATTTTTTTTTCAATTACACCGAAGCCAAAATGTTAGAAACTGCAAACCAAAAAAGTATTTTACATCTACTAGGAAAGGATCCGGAAGTCTTAAAACTTCACTGCACTTCAGTGTAGTTTAACATGCTCCGAACTTTGAGACACGGTTCAGGTTCAGCACAGAGTAACAGTCAAAAAAGAATTTCATGCTGATGTAGTTTCCTAGCTTGAACGCAAGTTGCTCTGGTAAAGACAGGAAAGTCTGACAAACACGACTCGTGAATGTAATAAAAAGGGTACTGTCGAAAATCTTGTTTCTCTTGCCTAAAATTATATGCGTTGTTTCGTTTTTAACCTGTATCTATTTTTTTCAACCGTTAACCCCTTTGGGAACACAAACAACGACATTAATTTGTGGCAGGAGAAACTGTCTCCGCCTTCAGGGATGAAGATAGAGGCAGCATGTTCCTGGAAGGAAGCAGGGAGAAAATGGACGAGGGTCACGGGAATGGACTACAGGATGCACGCCTATGTGACTACCATCAGTGCAAAACACATTTACTAACGAAATACACGACTCTCAACTCAGGCTGTCTACTAGGAATCAATGGTTTCTGAACGCTGCACAGTACACACAGCATAGCAACTTCTTATCTACTTCAAATGTCGCATACCGATTTACATCCGTCTCCCCTCCAACTCAACAAATATGGTTACAGTACTTATCAAAACGTTACGTACTCTGCTTGCAAGTCCACGCAGCATTGCAGCGTAGAGGGCCAACATCCACATCTTCACCGCCGTGAGAACCTCATCTCAAAATCAGGCAATGTGAGCGTAGCGTAACAATGCTGGCGCCATCGTCAGATCTCAATCGAACAGAAGCAAACATGGTAACCACTGTAGCCTGAAGATATCCCATTGGGTCATTCTTTCAATAGACTACAATCTTTACGTTTTATGGTGTGTGGTTGTTGAGAGGCGTAAAAAGGCAAAGGAGTGTGGAAATATTTGCTCATTTCCGAAAAGTTTAACGGCTTTCACATGTACATAAAAGGTCATACTGCAAGGGTAATAGGAAATTTAAATTAAGTTTTCCAGTGTCCTTGATGTATTATCCAGGATATAAAATAATTATTCGTTCTATTATTGATCCGACGTCGTTGGATTAATTTAATATGCAATCAATAATATTCTCGTCGCCTTGGTTGTGAAGGGCAACAACTGGCAAAGAAACACGAAAACTAAATAAACAGTTAAACCAATACCGTGGCAGCAGAGCCCGAAGGTCAACACCGCTAGCACTATATAAGGCGCGAATTTGTGCGCCTGAGGACGGTTATAATTAAAAGGCGTGGTAGGGGCAGCAGATAAGGAGGCGTACATCGTCCATACAAAAACATAATTTACCAACAGCAATTCATTGTATTTCACCGTCTCATTCCTTCGACACTGTCTTTGGTTTACAAAATAGGCCTATGTGCGTCTGTTTCCTTCTGTCCTCAAGCTAGTGACGCAGGCAAAGCGCACGGTATGGCCCCGGTTACAGTTCTGTCATCCTCGCAGCTTTCTCCGAAAGTTCCACCTCAATGTTACCCTCCCGCAACCTTCTCGGCCCTCCAAGTCACATCTGGAAAAAATCGCAGTAACTGCTTTTACAGGCAGCTGGTGAGACTTACGTAGTACTCGAACATTGCATCGCTTCAGTATTACCAGCATGGTAGGTACAATGACCTTTAAGAAACTAGTTTTGTGCAGTGAAAGTTAGAAATTAAACAAGTTATAAATGTAACAGAAAACCGAGCGGTCGTCCCAAAGAAATATGATAAATGCTACGACCCACTGTCGTAATTCGGCAACCATATTCGCCTCACAGTTGGACGTCATTGATACAACCTATGTTTGCGCTGCGATGAACAAATTCCTGATTCTGTTGAGTCGTTCAGAAATTGTAAGTCGCTCAGTTGGGCAAAACGTTCCCACCGGTAGGTTCATTATTGTGACCACAAAAACCTAAGATATTTGAATCCAGTTCGCGCCCTCAAACCCTATTTTTAAGATCCATTTTGATATTATCTTCTCATCTACGCCTGATCACCATTTAGACCTACGGACTACGGATTGTAAGTCTCAAACATTTCCAATGAAATTCTTAATCCTTTGAAGCCGAAGGCATTTAAGAAATTAGTCCTCATCGCAAAGAAAACAACACTTCACCGTTACAAACATTAATTGGCTCATGCTTCCACGTGTTTTAAAGGGATAGTGTCTTATCGCGTAAAGTAAAAATGCACCAGGCTTCAAACAGCTATGCAGCGCAATCCAAAATAAAAAAATATGATTTAGAAAACATGTCTACTTAACATTTTGTTGTGTTTTTCTGCGAAGCTTGGTATTTGACAAGAAATATCACTTACGAATACAAACAAGTAAAACAAATTTTCTATGATGTCATTCTCGTTAAGAGATATTGACAGGCCTGAAACAAAAATGACTACTACACTAAAGAACTCAACATTTTTAGATTAAATGGAACCTTGAGTGAATGTAGTGAATAAAAGAACATTCAGAACAGAGACAACAATATATACAACCTGATTCAACATAGAACAATCTAATTTGTTTGGCCAAGGTAAGTGTCCCCCCCCTCCTGCTTTTTGTGTCCCTGGTGTGCACATTCCGCATACAAAGACACGAGACCGGGGTTAACGGATTTCCGTGAAATTTGATGTTCGAGAGTTTTTCTAAAAATTTGGTTGACACTAGACACGTCACTCACAAAGGTAGACAATACTTTCTAGCGAAAGCGACAGAAAGTCACGACATGCGTACAAAAAACCTGTTCAGTACTAATTTTGATTTTTTGTATTTTATGCACGTACATTACGCATAACAACTTCAGCCGAGCTCACAACTCGAAGATGGCTGTCTTCTGGGTTGTGCCGTCATGTAGTCTGGTAAAAGTTTACCGACGTTTCAGAGGTCCTTGCTGCCTTCATCATCCACATCACTGCCCACCCAGTAAACTTCTACCTGACTATACGGCGCTAAAAAACCCAGAAGACAGCCATCTTTGATCTAAAGGACGTTCATGTCGTCTCGCCTTGAGCACATCTGATGCAAATACACGTGTTTACAGAACTTTAATGACACATTCCCGCAGTAGCAAGTATGATGTCACGTCCATACTCTGCTGCAAGGAGGGTTTCCCGCCCACACGCCTGATAATGAAAATGTTTTTGACTCCGACAGGGCCTTGAAAAGCCTATGAATTCTCCTGATCACGGGCATGACAGACCAGCTTTCCGAGGACAGGTTCCCTGTCTGACTCAAATTGTACAGTACAATAGTCTACAGCAGGAGCGTACGTGCTAAAATTGTTTGTCGTGTTAACCGGGCTAATACGGTTAACATGAAAGCTCCATCCCTAGTTGGATATCGAATTCGTCGCCGAAGGGGCATCACTTTCACTCAGACTGAACATTCACAATTACAAATTACGCGAGTGGGCTTATTATGAAAAATAATTATCACAATTCACTTTCATGCCATCGTTTGTTAATTCGTGTGACATAAACCTCTCAGCCTTCACAGCAACCTTTATAAGTTGCTGTATTTTTGTCTTGTATGTCACACTGCTAAATGCTTAACAAAAAACAGCAAAAGATTTCGATGCAAAGTAATATATGAGAATGAACATTCGTTCTGCTTGTCCCTTATACTAGGATGAAGAAGCTTCTCACTTCATGTCCGGACTGCAGTCTATGGCTGTTGTTGGTTTGCGTTTTAAATGGAATGCTGTATCAAACGAAGGAAAATACGTGTATCTACTCTTTTGTTTAGAGTAGTACATATATTTTCATATGCGTTCTTTGCGATTTGCATGTTTATGAGTTGTTGGTGTTAATGTATATGCGGACATAATTCAGTTTCACAGTCCGGCCGCTTCATCCTCTGGATAAAGATTCCGTTACCCTTCGGATGCGTCTCAGATAAAGTTTCGTGCGCACATCGTCACAACGGAAACTAGCCCAGGAAGCTGTGCCAAATATAATTGGGTGCATGAAATTACCAGGAAAACTCTTTGTTATTTAAATTTCGTGATTCATTGGCTCTCAAGAACGTACAGTACAGCTGAGAGAAGGAGCCACTTCCTCCTAGCCGATGTGGCTATTTATATTCACCATAAAGGAGTCTGACCAGGTGGTAAAAGTAGGCAACGCTGGTATGTGCATCTTCCAGTTCCTGTAGCTTAATTTGTTAGAGGTCAACTCGGTGGAGTACGTTTAGAAACCATCGTTAAATCCGTCCTACCGCCATGAACTTGAACTTTAGGCTCGCTGTCGCGATGCGCTGGCTGCAAGAACACAGCAGTCTCCGAAGGAACCAGCAAGTTTTTGCATGAGTAACCGACGTTATTGGACGTCATTCTATGACTAACACGAGAACCCAACAGTTACTCAGCTGGCAAAGAAAATTCCCGTATTTTATGGATCGCGAATGTTCATTGCCATGTCAAAAAGCATGTCAGTGCATGTTATTCTGACCCCAGTTGCATCAAATCCATATCTCACCCTGTTTCAATAAAACCCATTCCTCCCATTAGCGCTGAGATCTTCTTCGAAGGTTTTCTGACTTAAATGCTGCATTTGTTTCAACATGCCCCGCCCATCCCATCTTCCTTGGCTTGAAACCACCAATTAGCATTTGGTGAATCGTTCAGCTTATAAAGCCCATCATTATACAATTTATTCATCCTACTGTGACTTAATCCCTCTTATGTCCAAATATTCTCTTAGTGATCTAGAATCCCCATATCTCCGATTTCTCGAGCGCGGCCCTGATAATGGGGACAGCAAACACCTCTGAAACGTCCGTAAACTTCTACCAGGCAGACTACTCCGGGCAATAACGTAGAAGACAGCAATCTCCACTCTCAATATATGTGTGGCAACAGGCAGCTGGGAACATTTAAAATATTATTCACAAACATTTTAAAATTCAATAGCTTTTATTTTATGATATATTTTGACGTGGATAATGCAATTTAACATAAAACTGACTCTGTATTTTAACAGCTTCCGTTCTCAGGCTAAAAAGGGGGAGAGGGGCACCTACTCAGTTGGATTCGACAGAAAGAGCTAACCTCAATCACTGGTCCCCCAGGTTCTGAGGACGGAAGCAGATCCAACTTCCGAAACGTAGTGTTATTTAAAAAACACAGACGATTGACATAGTCCAAGAATTTAGTGATCCCGGTATTTTCCAATGCTATGCCAAACGACGGCACTACGTTCTGTCAAACAAATGGAATTTGTTAAAGAAAGTAACGATTAAAACTGGATAATTAGGATCTGAGGTTTTCACGGCGGTGAGTCTGAAGATGGCTGTCTTCTGGGTTGTTACACCACGTAGCTTGGTTACCGACGTTTCAGACGTCCTTGTTATCTCCGTCATCGCCCTGATGATGGAGGTAAGAAGGACCTCTGAAATATCGGTAAGCTTCTACTAGACTACACGGCGCAACATACCAGAAGACAATCATCTTCAAATGGAAACATATTCATTCGCCATTAGAAACGTTCTAAAATATCATTTGGTGTTTTTGAAACAATGGCATTTCTTCATTTGAACACTGTTTACTGATAGAAACAATATATTCTGGAAATAGTTATGCATCTACGTTCCTTGTTACTGCTTCCATACAAACAGAAAGAATGGCGGTAATTACAAATTAACATTTCTGCAACTGGGTAGTAGTTCATAGTTCCATATTGTTACTGTATGGATATGCAACTGTCAAGTGAAGCGACAGCTACCAACCACTTTTTTTTGTGAATGTTCTGTTAGAAGAACTGAAAAACACATTTTCCCCACATTGCTAAATTTATATTGAACTTACGATTTTAATCTTTCTTAAAATTCTGCAGTCTTTATACAGAGGCTAGGAGAAATTACAAATTAACAGTTGCGTACGCATAACAAACTAACGGTGTCATTTGTTAAACGCTTTGTGCACAAGTAGATGCAGGCCTAATGCACAAATTCTGACTATTCACTCATGGTGTCATTGTTTAGACCAGTGGTATTCAACCATTTTTTGTTCGCGTACCCCCAGATATAATTTCTCTTCAACTTTGTACCTCCAAAGTTGTTGGTTTATAATTCAAGTTATACATAGTATATAATCTACATCTAAAATAAATTAAATAAATTACATTACTGATTATTCAGTGTTTATCATAAAATAATACATTTTTTTTTTAAATTTCACGTACCTCCTAAGATGTCTTCGCGTATCCCAGGTTGAAATCACTGGTTTAGACCAAGGAAGTGTTGGAATTGAAGAGAGAGAGAGAGAGATAGTACAGTCACAGTGTCCAGTTAAACACTCTGACGTGTTACAATTCGGAAGTAATTGTGAAACTATTCGTCATAGACGGGGAATAGGCCCATTACAAGGTCTCTCTGCCTTCACAACACTAATTCCATGGAGCAGAATCCTTTTTGAGAAGCTGTAGTTCTTTAGATAGTCATAAAATGCACTAACTTTTATGGAACCCAAAGATTCATTACTATGTTCATATGAACCCGCCACTGGAATACCTTGAGCCAAATTAATCCAGTCCACACCCATTTTCTTTAACAATGCCCTTATACCAACTGCACGTTCCATCAATCTCATCCAGCTCGATTTAATCACTCTAATAATATTCGATTATTATGATGGTCCTCATATAATTTTTTCCCATCATCTGGTTACGTACTCTTTACTAAGTCCAAATAAAATATCTGAGTTAAATGTACATAAATTACGTTACCCTATTTGTTCACTAGAAGGTGATAAAAAGATAAGGTATCGCGCAGATATCAGAGGTTTTATAAATTCCATCTGTCCTGACAGAAACGAACACGGTGCTTTTCATTACATTAAGCTGCCGCGGTAAAAATCTGCTTCCAATTGAATCGCTAGAGGCCTAACAGTTTTTTCTGCTTCATTATCACAGGCACATAAATTGGACAGTACACACCTCGGTAATGTTAAGATCGGAATCAATAGCGTAAACTGACGTTTGTTACGTTTGTACATTGAAATTTCACTGACCAGAACACATTTTCAGTTTCTTGAATGCTAGAGTTTTGTCCCTTACAGTGGAGTTTGGGATATTTATCTTCTTCTATGACGTCCCTGGACATATCAGAAATTTCACTGGGGGTAACTAATGATGAACAGTAGGACTAATGCTGATCATCCACCCCGTTCTGGTGAAAGGGCGGCAAATTAACTGAACTTTGCCTAAACTCTTCCAAGACTTTCCAAGTGGCGTCATCTGCTTGCTACAGGATATGTTCTAAATAAACCCCGCTGATATTTGAAGACGCTGTGTCAGTTGAGTAATTTACTTGGGGTCAAAAACTGAGGGAGTGATAAAGTATGGCGACTTGGAAATGAGGGAGAAGCCAGTCATTACCTATTTAAAGGCATGATTCCAATCATCGCAAGGGGGGTCTGAAGAAAACTAAATATCCTGGAGTCAAATCAAGACTAAAACCGTCTTGTTCCTGGTTACAATTTGGTAGCGTTTCAGCCTGAGACAACTTGCTCAGTCGACACCTCGATGAGGCAACCGTTGGCCCTACTCGTATTTCTTCAACATTCGCAGACAACATTTTGGACTTCTGTGGTATTCACTGTGACACCCATTTCAGGTGGTTCTATATCTTCAGTCCATTCAATAGTGTTTAATCGAATTAACTAGCCGACTGAGTGAAGAAACTCGTTTGTACAGATAATTCTTGCAAAGTTAATACTGATTTAATTTGTAATATGTAAGATCAGTTTTAATATTATCCTCTCATCTAAATATATATCTTCCAAGTGGTCTCTTCCCTTGAGGTTTTCTAGTATCGAAATTTCGTTAAGTTTTAATAAAACAATTTGCCGGTGGCAGGGCAAAGAAAAGTGGCACGAATCGAGGAAACGAAAAAAAATATTTCTAAAAGTTGTCACAAATCATGTTTATTTACATTTAAAATACTTATAGAAATGTTACACAATTTACACACAAACTAAAAACTGAAATTACAGTTTTGTCACGTGATAAATAAAAGGCTGTAAATAGCAACCATGTAGGATTTGAGATTTTCATACTCCTACCAACAACCCAGAAGACAGCCATCTTCAATAGCAGCCATATTTCAGTTGTACCCCTTAACTTTGGCTCTGGCGAATTGGGCTCACAGCTGATCTTCAGGCCTACCGATCGTTCAAACGTTCTACGAACGCAAGTCCTAACATGACATTGTGGCAACTGCTCTGCTTGTCTGTAGGAATCTACAGTGCGTTACGGTATGTGGTTTGGTTGAGAATCTTCATGCTGAAGGCTGTAATCGGACAGATGTTGCTACGTCTCACCTGCCGGCTACGCGTGCACTTTTTTTCCCCTGGTTTATAACGGATAGCACGTGCTACAGCAAGTCGTCTAACGTGTGTCATTATCATACTGCACTTTATTTATAGAAAGGGAAATGGCAACGTGCCTTAGAAAGGAAGGCAGGCTATAAAATGTTTATCGACGCTCAATGTATATTATTAATACTATTACTGTTGCGTGTTTTGTGAGGCATCCAAAATTAGTCCAATAAATTGTTAAGACAGCAAAGGTGCAAAGCGAGGAGCTATGGTGGTTAGTTCCAGCTTTGTATTTACGTATTTAAGTACGTATGTATGTGGGCTGATGAATCATAGTTGCTGACCACAAATTATATTAACATTATTCTTTATAATCTTCATCATTTTAATCAATTATTATTATAATATGCCTCACATTTTACGCAATATTAACTGTTTTAGAAATTAGTAAAAATGTCAAGAAAACGCATGTTACGATTATAACAACTGCTCCTTTATCACAGCGGATTAAACGGTTCGAGATGTGGGGTTTGCGTGGGCGAACACTGGGTTCGAATCTCCCCGAGGCAAAAATGAATTTATCATTGATATGGACCAAAAGCAAACTCAAATTCGTATCAATTTTTTTTTCAATTACACCGAAGCCAAAATGTTAGAAACTGCAAACCAAAAAAGTATTTTACATCTACTAGGAAAGGATCCGGAAGTCTTAAAACTTCACTGCACTTCAGTGTAGTTTAACATGCTCCGAACTTTGAGACACGGTTCAGGTTCAGCACAGAGTAACAGTCAAAAAAGAATTTCATGCTGATGTAGTTTCCTAGCTTGAACGCAAGTTGCTCTGGTAAAGACAGGAAAGTCTGACAAACACGACTCGTGAATGTAATAAAAAGGGTACTGTCGAAAATCTTGTTTCTCTTGCCTAAAATTATATGCGTTGTTTCGTTTTTAACCTGTATCTATTTTTTTCAACCGTTAACCCCTTTGGGAACACAAACAACGACATTAATTTGTGGCAGGAGAAACTGTCTCCGCCTTCAGGGATGAAGATAGAGGCAGCATGTTCCTGGAAGGAAGCAGGGAGAAAATGGACGAGGGTCACGGGAATGGACTACAGGATGCACGCCTATGTGACTACCATCAGTGCAAAACACATTTACTAACGAAATACACGACTCTCAACTCAGGCTGTCTACTAGGAATCAATGGTTTCTGAACGCTGCACAGTACACACAGCATAGCAACTTCTTATCTACTTCAAATGTCGCATACCGATTTACATCCGTCTCCCCTCCAACTCAACAAATATGGTTACAGTACTTATCAAAACGTTACGTACTCTGCTTGCAAGTCCACGCAGCATTGCAGCGTAGAGGGCCAACATCCACATCTTCACCGCCGTGAGAACCTCATCTCAAAATCAGGCAATGTGAGCGTAGCGTAACAATGCTGGCGCCATCGTCAGATCTCAATCGAACAGAAGCAAACATGGTAACCACTGTAGCCTGAAGATATCCCATTGGGTCATTCTTTCAATAGACTACAATCTTTACGTTTTATGGTGTGTGGTTGTTGAGAGGCGTAAAAAGGCAAAGGAGTGTGGAAATATTTGCTCATTTCCGAAAAGTTTAACGGCTTTCACATGTACATAAAAGGTCATACTGCAAGGGTAATAGGAAATTTAAATTAAGTTTTCCAGTGTCCTTGATGTATTATCCAGGATATAAAATAATTATTCGTTCTATTATTGATCCGACGTCGTTGGATTAATTTAATATGCAATCAATAATATTCTCGTCGCCTTGGTTGTGAAGGGCAACAACTGGCAAAGAAACACGAAAACTAAATAAACAGTTAAACCAATACCGTGGCAGCAGAGCCCGAAGGTCAACACCGCTAGCACTATATAAGGCGCGAATTTGTGCGCCTGAGGACGGTTATAATTAAAAGGCGTGGTAGGGGCAGCAGATAAGGAGGCGTACATCGTCCATACAAAAACATAATTTACCAACAGCAATTCATTGTATTTCACCGTCTCATTCCTTCGACACTGTCTTTGGTTTACAAAATAGGCCTATGTGCGTCTGTTTCCTTCTGTCCTCAAGCTAGTGACGCAGGCAAAGCGCACGGTATGGCCCCGGTTACAGTTCTGTCATCCTCGCAGCTTTCTCCGAAAGTTCCACCTCAATGTTACCCTCCCGCAACCTTCTCGGCCCTCCAAGTCACATCTGGAAAAAATCGCAGTAACTGCTTTTACAGGCAGCTGGTGAGACTTACGTAGTACTCGAACATTGCATCGCTTCAGTATTACCAGCATGGTAGGTACAATGACCTTTAAGAAACTAGTTTTGTGCAGTGAAAGTTAGAAATTAAACAAGTTATAAATGTAACAGAAAACCGAGCGGTCGTCCCAAAGAAATATGATAAATGCTACGACCCACTGTCGTAATTCGGCAACCATATTCGCCTCACAGTTGGACGTCATTGATACAACCTATGTTTGCGCTGCGATGAACAAATTCCTGATTCTGTTGAGTCGTTCAGAAATTGTAAGTCGCTCAGTTGGGCAAAACGTTCCCACCGGTAGGTTCATTATTGTGACCACAAAAACCTAAGATATTTGAATCCAGTTCGCGCCCTCAAACCCTATTTTTAAGATCCATTTTGATATTATCTTCTCATCTACGCCTGATCACCATTTAGACCTACGGACTACGGATTGTAAGTCTCAAACATTTCCAATGAAATTCTTAATCCTTTGAAGCCGAAGGCATTTAAGAAATTAGTCCTCATCGCAAAGAAAACAACACTTCACCGTTACAAACATTAATTGGCTCATGCTTCCACGTGTTTTAAAGGGATAGTGTCTTATCGCGTAAAGTAAAAATGCACCAGGCTTCAAACAGCTATGCAGCGCAATCCAAAATAAAAAAATATGATTTAGAAAACATGTCTACTTAACATTTTGTTGTGTTTTTCTGCGAAGCTTGGTATTTGACAAGAAATATCACTTACGAATACAAACAAGTAAAACAAATTTTCTATGATGTCATTCTCGTTAAGAGATATTGACAGGCCTGAAACAAAAATGACTACTACACTAAAGAACTCAACATTTTTAGATTAAATGGAACCTTGAGTGAATGTAGTGAATAAAAGAACATTCAGAACAGAGACAACAATATATACAACCTGATTCAACATAGAACAATCTAATTTGTTTGGCCAAGGTAAGTGTCCCCCCCCTCCTGCTTTTTGTGTCCCTGGTGTGCACATTCCGCATACAAAGACACGAGACCGGGGTTAACGGATTTCCGTGAAATTTGATGTTCGAGAGTTTTTCTAAAAATTTGGTTGACACTAGACACGTCACTCACAAAGGTAGACAATACTTTCTAGCGAAAGCGACAGAAAGTCACGACATGCGTACAAAAAACCTGTTCAGTACTAATTTTGATTTTTTGTATTTTATGCACGTACATTACGCATAACAACTTCAGCCGAGCTCACAACTCGAAGATGGCTGTCTTCTGGGTTGTGCCGTCATGTAGTCTGGTAAAAGTTTACCGACGTTTCAGAGGTCCTTGCTGCCTTCATCATCCACATCACTGCCCACCCAGTAAACTTCTACCTGACTATACGGCGCTAAAAAACCCAGAAGACAGCCATCTTTGATCTAAAGGACGTTCATGTCGTCTCGCCTTGAGCACATCTGATGCAAATACACGTGTTTACAGAACTTTAATGACACATTCCCGCAGTAGCAAGTATGATGTCACGTCCATACTCTGCTGCAAGGAGGGTTTCCCGCCCACACGCCTGATAATGAAAATGTTTTTGACTCCGACAGGGCCTTGAAAAGCCTATGAATTCTCCTGATCACGGGCATGACAGACCAGCTTTCCGAGGACAGGTTCCCTGTCTGACTCAAATTGTACAGTACAATAGTCTACAGCAGGAGCGTACGTGCTAAAATTGTTTGTCGTGTTAACCGGGCTAATACGGTTAACATGAAAGCTCCATCCCTAGTTGGATATCGAATTCGTCGCCGAAGGGGCATCACTTTCACTCAGACTGAACATTCACAATTACAAATTACGCGAGTGGGCTTATTATGAAAAATAATTATCACAATTCACTTTCATGCCATCGTTTGTTAATTCGTGTGACATAAACCTCTCAGCCTTCACAGCAACCTTTATAAGTTGCTGTATTTTTGTCTTGTATGTCACACTGCTAAATGCTTAACAAAAAACAGCAAAAGATTTCGATGCAAAGTAATATATGAGAATGAACATTCGTTCTGCTTGTCCCTTATACTAGGATGAAGAAGCTTCTCACTTCATGTCCGGACTGCAGTCTATGGCTGTTGTTGGTTTGCGTTTTAAATGGAATGCTGTATCAAACGAAGGAAAATACGTGTATCTACTCTTTTGTTTAGAGTAGTACATATATTTTCATATGCGTTCTTTGCGATTTGCATGTTTATGAGTTGTTGGTGTTAATGTATATGCGGACATAATTCAGTTTCACAGTCCGGCCGCTTCATCCTCTGGATAAAGATTCCGTTACCCTTCGGATGCGTCTCAGATAAAGTTTCGTGCGCACATCGTCACAACGGAAACTAGCCCAGGAAGCTGTGCCAAATATAATTGGGTGCATGAAATCACCAGGAAAACTCTTTGTTATTTAAATTTCGTGATTCATTGGCTCTCAAGAACGTACAGTACAGCTGAGAGAAGGAGCCACTTCCTCCTAGCCGATGTGGCTATTTATATTCACCATAAAGGAGTCTGACCAGGTGGTAAAAGTAGGCAACGCTGGTATGTGCATCTTCCAGTTCCTGTAGCTTAATTTGTTAGAGGTCAACTCGGTGGAGTACGTTTAGAAACCATCGTTAAATCCGTCCTACCGCCATGAACTTGAACTTTAGGCTCGCTGTCGCGATGCGCTGGCTGCAAGAACACAGCAGTCTCCGAAGGAACCAGCAAGTTTTTGCATGAGTAACCGACGTTATTGGACGTCATTCTATGACTAACACGAGAACCCAACAGTTACTCAGCTGGCAAAGAAAATTCCCGTATTTTATGGATCGCGAATGTTCATTGCCATGTCAAAAAGCATGTCAGTGCATGTTATTCTGACCCCAGTTGCATCAAATCCATATCTCACCCTGTTTCAATAAAACCCATTCCTCCCATTAGCGCTGAGATCTTCTTCGAAGGTTTTCTGACTTAAATGCTGCATTTGTTTCAACATGCCCCGCCCATCCCATCTTCCTTGGCTTGAAACCACCAATTAGCATTTGGTGAATCGTTCAGCTTATAAAGCCCATCATTATACAATTTATTCATCCTACTGTGACTTAATCCCTCTTATGTCCAAATATTCTCTTAGTGATCTAGAATCCCCATATCTCCGATTTCTCGAGCGCGGCCCTGATAATGGGGACAGCAAACACCTCTGAAACGTCCGTAAACTTCTACCAGGCAGACTACTCCGGGCAATAACGTAGAAGACAGCAATCTCCACTCTCAATATATGTGTGGCAACAGGCAGCTGGGAACATTTAAAATATTATTCACAAACATTTTAAAATTCAATAGCTTTTATTTTATGATATATTTTGACGTGGATAATGCAATTTAACATAAAACTGACTCTGTATTTTAACCAAGTCTTACTTTATCCAGGTAATATCCTTTAATCAGTCAAGTGGTTAGGCAATGAATAGATGAGGAAAGCCTTTTTATGGGCTTCACTATAACTTCTTACTCTTTCATAACAAAAACTGAGCACGAAATCACGTTCCGAGTCTGTTGATAAGCATTTGAACCTACGACAGAAGAAGTACCAGAAGAATGGAGAACACTGCATAATGAGGAACTTGTCAGGCTTCTCCTCAGTCCCTCTACGTCAGGTACTGGCAAGTGCTTTTACTGGTGGCTGCAGGACCTGTCGAAAGAGAAGTCGAATAGTTATAAATTATTTGCCATGACTGAACATAATTTATGCATACACCAAAACACATAACAGTTATAAATAATTAATTTTTACACGATATTCTGAACCCCAACTGATGCTGTCCTATTCTGCTTTCTCATACACACTTGTGGGTATAATAATTGAGGAAATCGACATTGGTCTTCTGGCATGTGACGCAGTGTGGATTTGTAGGTAGGTATTAACATTTACGAGGAACATACCGCCTCCATCTTTAGGCTGCGTTATTAATATCATCTGGTCAAATTGAATTCATTTTAGGGCCATATTCTGCAAACCCTTGATCACGAAAATGTGGGATAGTGCCTTAAAATGCCTTAATATTGTGTACACACACTTTTGTACTCACCGCAATACTGCGTATCGTTTTCTGGGTGTAAAAGAACTTCAGTGGCTTGTTCTATGTTTCGAATATGACGCAAAATTTCATATTTAGCCTATCGTCTAAACTGTAGGACGTGTGCTTCTACTCAAGCGTTGAATCAAACACGGTGTTGTCCACAAAGCTTGTTCGCCTTGCGGAAACTAGACACAGCCACTGAGAAAGAAGTCAGTTTGTGCAAGTGATCATGGGGTTGCTTAAATGACATGAAAGAGCTTTCAGAAGTATTTCATTGTTAGCAGATAGTTGACGTGACTACACTTAGATCTGTGGGAGGAACACTTAACTAGTTAGAGTACATAAAGAGGGAAACTAAGACATTTCTTCTTATCGAATTGCACTTATGACACTGAAGATGATATATTTATAAAATGCTTCCTCGCAGACATAGAGAGCTAAGTGAATCTGATAGAATAATTATATCTAATAACAACATTTCAATGGCGTTATTTTTTTGCGATGAAATTGATAGCGCAGTGTTGGAGTGAAATTTAAAGGACTGTTGATGATAAGATGGTTTGTTCCTGAGGATGGACCACGACCTACGTCATAATTAAATGCATAAACTGAATCAAACAGAAGTCAAGGCAAATTATTAATATTGCTAGCATCAACTGTTAAAATAACAAATAAACGTGACAAATGAAAAACACAAATAACAGAGTACGCTCACGTGGACAACGGACGTTTTATTACTGAATGGCAAAAGAAAGTCCGTCAAATTTGTTATTTTATAAATTTATAATACAGTTATGTATCCCTATCTGTTTGCATTTTTAATTATTATGGAAGACGTAAAGTCAAATATGGAAACATATGCTGGTTAACTCTGTTAAATTAAAATCACTACCTCTGCAGATTGTGGGTGTTTTACAGGAAAGCCTTATCTTACTTTAAAGGAAAAGACTAGGTTGCTAGACACCACTCCCTGTCCTAAGCCAAATGAACCCAGACCACATCCTCATATTTATTCCTTTTCAATATTATCCTCACATGTGGCAAACCTTTGATGGATGACGTCTGGGACGGTTTACAATTGCTACAAGAACAATACTGTACTTAAAATCTTAATGAACCAATGTTAACGTACTGCGCTGAGTTGTGCTGCTTCGTTTGTTGTGGGGGCACCGACCTGTGTGATCCAGGGGACCATAAAACGTAGCTTCTGCTCTCTCTTGTTGGCTTTGCAAGTGCAAGAACTTCTGTGCACAATGATTAAAATGTTCTTGGTTTTCCATGTTAGTTTCACTAAATAATCAGCGTTTCCAAGTCGCTGAGAAAATTATGCAAAAGTTTTATTGCTCCCACTAATACCACTACAATAAAAATGTAAATGCGCTGGCAAATTTTAACATTGCTTTCTTATTTTAGAAATTTATTTTTATAGAAATTATAGTCGTTCAACTCGTCACGAAATTAATTCCTCTTATGGAAGCCTAAAGTTCATTACCGTGTTCATGACAGCCCGCGACTCGACCTTACCCTTCTACCTATATCTGGGGCTTCAAAAATATATGCACTTCCCATACCTGCCATGCATGCTACTTCTCCTGCTCATCCCATCGAAACTTGATTTGTTCACACTAATCGCATTAGTCGCAATTGTTGTTAGTTATGGCCGAGGGCATTGTTCTTTTTGCGTCACACATGCGTGCCTCTGTTCTCAAATGTTCGTTTCTGCTCTTTACTCTGTTAAGTTTCCTCACTCTTTACACGGACCTGCTTTTGTTCTGTTTTATTCATTACAACACGAAGAGATTAAGTGAACACAAAGAATTGAGATTCAGTTATTGAAATTAAAATTCTTGCACCGTTTATTGCAGTTACATAAATACTGAGTCTTCGGTTATGCTGAATGTTTTGATAGATCTGCTCCTTAATGTCAACATGCTTTGCAGTCAATGGCCTTCTAGAACACGCATCGCTGTTGAAGCTGGCTGTTCCCTGGGATATGCAGTGTAGTCTGGTAGATACTGAGAGATATTTCAGGGGTGCTTACTGCCCACATCAAGAAGGCGATGGACGCAGTAAGCACCACTGAAACGTCGGACAATATCTACCAGAATATACGATGCAACATCGCAAAAACTCGAAGTTATGTTTTTATTAAATAATTAATTATCAATTCATCAATGTAGACAAACGGTACAGAGCCTTCCCGAAATATGGAAAAGTATGAAGATTTGGAATGGTTTCAACTGGCTCGGTATAGAATCCAATGGCGGATTTTAGTAAAAGTGGTAATGAATCGTTATCTTCAAAGGCGTGGAGTGTAATCTCCACTCCCGCACACGTCTTCATGTCGTGAAGCATGCCGGTGACGCTTTACATTCACAAAGGAAATGAACAGTATATTACTCTCGGTTTGTTTGCATTATCTGTATATGAAAGGGCACGTTTATTGTTTTCATAAACGTGCAATTAACTTTAAAGTAGAACACGAACTGTTTGACCAGAAAAATGTATCAGCACCTCCAACTATCATCCTAGGTCTCCTAGCAAGAGTCAGGAGTCTATTTTAAATCGAGCCGAAGTCGTTACAGAGTGAGGCTATTGACCTGCATGTGTAAGGCTTTCTCCTGTCCGTTGTAAGCAACGTGACTTATGGAAAGGCTTACAATGTGTGATACACCTTGAAAATATCAAGTCATCTGATAGACACAAAATCGCTTATTTCTTAAGAAGGGATAAATCAATTTGCGCAAAACTTGGCATGCTTACATCGGGAAACCAGGAAGAGATTTTAGGAAGGTCAAAATTTTGGACAAGAGTCATGAGTTCGGGTACCGGCGAGAGGCGTCTTGCAATTCGGAAATTAAGCACGGAGCCAAGATGAAAGTTGCTTGTTTTGACGAGGATACTACAGGGAGAAAGGCCGCAACAAAAATTCTGTCCTGGGTTCGAAACCAGGTGAAAAAGTGGCAAGATTATTGTTCTGTATATTTTATAACCAAATACTTTGAATAAACTTACTATCTAATTTTCTCCGGACCTTTTTATATATACAACCTCACATTATATATATATATATAATTTCTTACGTCCGTTAAATTTTACACCTCTCAGCGTAACACTAACTGTTTCAATGAGTTATGTATTCGATAGTGTTATTTAATAACCTACGTACTGAAGCAACGAAGTGGGAAAATACTGGCCGTTAAATTTTACACCTCTCAGCGTAACACTAACTGTTTCAATGAGTTATGTATTCGATAGTGTTATTTAATAACCTACGTACTGAAGCAACGAAGTGGGAAAATACTGGGTTCAGACCCATCTATGAACTAAGCAACAAATATAAAAACGCACCTTAAAATTGAGTTGGTATTGATGGTTATTTTGGGAAGAATCCAGATTGAAATCCTTCAACACTTAATGTACTGTGAAACTACTGTACCACCTGCTACGGCATTCAATAACTCAGCATTGTGCCCACAGAGCGTGTTTCCGGTTTTCATGAGACTCTCAGAAAAGAAAAAAAATCACTCAACAGCATCAACTAATTAATCTTCTTAACGGAGACGTGTTGTGTTTACGTTGGGGCAGGAAACTAAATTGATAAATAGGTGCAATATTTAGATGAAATTGTATTTCAAAGGGTTCACGATTTTTTTAAAAAAAAATTGTGTTTCCATTCGACTAAAACTGAGATAGACGCAGTCAGTGGATTGTGGTAATGTCAGCGCTGACTCCTGTTGCCTTACAAGAGCACAAAAACCTGATTTTTATTGACAGTCCACTCTACCCTCTTGCCGCCTCACATATTTCATAATGCCCTCACACATCCCACGTTCAGAAATAGCACACCTTATCATCCACTTGAACACTTCACTTGGTTCATCATGTGCACACATGCACGGCCTCTGACTGACTGTCCCTCTCTCTCACACACACGCAAACGCACGGGTACAATGAACGCTGTTCAGAAATATCCAGCGAATTTGTCTGCGTTGAAGGATGCTCAATTAGCAACGCGATAACCCTCCACACTTTTGTTCGCGAAGCAGCAGTTCGAATCCAGTCTCTGTGCCATTTAGATTTCGAACCAGTTAGCAGCTATTTCGGAAAATCGCTGTAAAGTCGTGGCTCTCAGAAGCTTTTTATTATTTTAACCTTTTAAAGTAGGAGCTTATCTACACGACATAAAATAATTCAGTTCGCACCTCAAAGAAAACACAAAACTTCTCAATTACAGAGGTCGACTTCTTAATGCTGTCAAGGAAATAATCGCTGCTTACAGTAAAAATCATTTATTTTTATTATTAGTGTTCTGTCTGATGACAGGTCCATATGAACGGGATCCTTCCATCCTTTTCTCGGACTGGGACCTGTTCATATACGTTCTTGGCAGATAATCCAGAAGTGGTTTGCCATTGCCATCTTCTGTGTGTGAATGGAGTAATTGTTGGTATGCCACAAAGAAACCGGGGAAGCCCCGGAGGAAAAGTCCGTGTTGCCTAGACCACGGCCTTGCCCAACACAAGTTATAAATTCGGGCACCGCCGGGAATTGAACCCGGGACCCCAGGATTACAAGGCCAGCGTTCTGACCGCTAGACCACCGTGGCCATCTTAAAAATCATACGAAACTTAAAAAAAGAAAAGAGAGAGAGGGCACAGTTAATGAGTCTTAAAGCAGGCGGTAGGACTACAGAGAGTTACCACTGGACTTTAAAGGGTTTAGTGCCTATTGAAGGTCTAGTTCAGCAGAGACATTGTCTCACCCAATTGCAACAATCTCTTATATTCAAGATGATAGCGTAGCTCATGCAACAGTGCACAATAAACATTAATCTGGCAGGATCATGCAGGAATTTTGCGATCAGAGCTCATTTCCAGAAAATATTTCTATTTGTATCCCACCACGTCATCATATGATATTCCGCAAGTTTGTGAATCTGGTTCTGTTGTCTTCGTGGGAATGCTACGTTAAAAGATCTTCTAGGAATGAAAAATTTATATTTTGCACTTACCATGAATAGTAGCATAATAAAGTAGTGACGTCAATCGGTGGAGCCCTCGTGTCTTCATAGGAGACATTCACATCAATATCAAATATTCCGACAGTTTTTAGGGGCTTTAGCATTTCTAAAGTCGTAAATAGGACCAGTCCTAAATAATTCATACCGTTGACCTATTGTCTTTATTTACATTACAAATTGTTGTAATTAAACTATATTGGTAAATTACCACAATATTGAAATAGAGTCATTCAGTCTCAAGCAATGTGTAATGATTTTAAATGCCTTACATAAATATCGTATAGTTATTAAGTTCTTTTTAATTATCAACCAAAACGTACCCCAACATTTTGTGCACTGGACATATAGCGGATTTTCAATACTTTCTAACAAACAAGCAATTTTATGCTACAGAGAAATTAAATGACAGCCTGTCGATAACCTAAATCCATATCGATATCAAATATTTCCCCGATGTCATACTGTATCGATAGGCCGATATCCATATCAAGTGTCGTTCCTTTAACATAGAGTCATGTGTGATTTTATGTAAGGCTTGTTAACAAGTTGATCTGATGTTTAACTCCGGTAATAAGCAAGCAAAACAACGAACAGTGTCTGCCGCTGGAAGAAATCATGCACTTCAATACCGAGTTTATATTAAAAAGCATATATCTTCCTTTACAGCAAAAATTTTGTCAAACAGGTTCTTATCTCGTTACAAGAATGTAAATTAGGCAATTTATTATCTCATTAAGATAATAAATACAATCACTGTACTAGTTTCTCTGTACCTCTGATTTCAGTCGTTGGCAGTTTACTTATCTGACAAGTACTTGTCGTTGCTACGCTGTGCGTTGACCAGAGATAAGGCGTAAGAGTACATCAGAGCAGATTATGTGCGTAAATTTGTTCGGATCCAAACATTAAGGGTGAAACCAGGTAAGCTGATACACAGCAATATAACATAACATACGGAAACTTTGCCTCAGGTCAGTGACAAGACTCATGCTCGGAAAGACACCTGCTGTTATTTGCTTTGTAACATTGATTCAGGGTATTTGAAAACAAAGTTCTGGGGAGATTACTAGCCATAAAAGAGAGTCGATGACGGAAAATATTACGTAATGATGACTTTCATAACTTTTACCCTATTTCTTCAGCATTTACGGATTAGGCCCTCTAGCGTCTTCCAGATCAGATTTAACTTTTAAAACACTGAATAATTTTTAGACACGCGGTAGGACTCTATGGACATGGGACCGACCCAGCGC
>NW_019059608.1:966166-1001929 GCF_000696155.1 Zootermopsis nevadensis
AATGCAGGAGGACACCATATGCGATGAGAATGGCGGGCGCTTAGCTCAGGCTTTTGACTTGGTCAACGCTTCATCCGAAACTGTAGACGGAGTTTACTGCAGACAATTGGTCCATTTTCTATGACAGGAATGGTACTTATATTGAGGCGGTTCGTCTTTCTCAAGGCACCAATTCTCCCACTCAGAAACTTTTTAAGCTTAAAACTGGAAGACGAAATTAGAATTTTTGTTCCGATGAGCTGCTGAGAAAATCAACAAAGTTCAATGTAAGTTTCATGTAAAGGTATTGTTACATTTGATTGATAACAGCCACAATTAAACTCGACAGCAGTTTCTAGTACAAACTTTGCCTATGAAACATGTCAACAGAGAGATATATTTTCATTATAAATCTCTTGCACTTTGTGTGAAGGACGAATAAAACATCTAACAGTGGCCCAGATTTACAAGAAGTTGACTCGAATATTTAGCTATGTTGTGAAAGTGTTTCATGGACATTTTTATGCAGCTCTACACCGAGAATATACTCTTCAGCGCCAACACGACAATGAGTTCACAAGCTTTCCCATGCTGTATTAAAGCGAAGCCTTCGAATTTTGGAGTACCCAACCATGAATGAGAGGATGATGTAAAAAAGGTGTGATGGTGGTGTGGACTGGATTCAATTGGCTCAGGTCCAATGACGGGCTGTTGTGAAGACGGTAACGAACATTTGCCGCGTTGTATAAAGGGCGAGGAGTTTCGAAACCAAACGTGACTCAGCTTCTCAGGAAGGACTCTGATCCATGGAAAATCTCAGCTGATAGCTGATGGTAAAGCAGTTCCGCTTACTTACTTACGATACTTTATGATGTTCTACCACCAAGCACGCAAGTGACCTCTGCCACACTACACTCTTGACAGCTACGCTATTAATAAGCAGTGTAACACAAAAAGGAAAGATTTTTTTAAAATGTGTGTCGTAACGAGTGAAAGTTACATTCAACCACGTGGATCCGGAATTTCTTCTTTTCGAAGCTACAACCACAAGTGCAGCAAAATCGTGAACGGAAGAGGGGGTAGGTGGGTGGTGGTTTTACGGATCCTTCCTCTTCCCCAAACCCAAATGTACAGCATTCTTAACAGAAACATTGGGAGTGGAGAGAACATAACAAGCGAGTTTGTAAATCAAGAAATAAATACTAAAAATTGTCACTGTGCTGTGTATGAGGGAGTGGAGGCAGGGGAGACTAGCCTAAAATGACCTTCTATAAACATACATTGATTTTGCACATTAGCATTGACCTCTGTTGACTGCATGCTTTTAAAATATCTACAGCATGAAGAAATGTCTAACATATGCAATGAATCTTCTTAAAGACTTAACAAAATATTTTCAAAATCTGCAGGATTGTTATTTTTGGTCACGCCCCTCGGTAAAATGACATACTTACATTCTTGTCATAAACTACTATGTTTGCCAATAGATAACACAATGTGTTATCTTTTTATGATTAAGAACATGGGCACAGTGGAACTAAACAGAAAACAGAGCTATGTAACAGTAAAAGCAGAACCCAGCCATCTCTAGCACTTTCCTATTAATAACAAAATAAAAACACGCTCAAATAATCAAGATCAAAATTAAATAAAAGTTAACTACCGTGCAATAAAGTTCGAAAGCACTAAATCGAGCATTAACAAGTAAAAATATCGGCTGACAGAGGGCAGTACTCTATGGTATTATGTCTGTGTAGAGAGTACAGGCAAACTTGGCAGTCATTTAATCCGAAGTTGGCTACACTTGTTTTGGAAACCAAAACACAGATCAAAGCAATTTGAATTAATTATGACCTACCTAAAAAGTCTTCACTGGATATCTGTCTCAGTAAACTGATCAAAAATCTTAGGCTGCCAATGTTGATAAATTATGGCTGTAAAACGCCAGTAAACATACTTTTGTACACACGGCTTCAAAGCAGCGCTATCTCATCACGCCATCTATCACTGGAGTTTAGTACCACAATGACCGACTTAATGACACAAAAATTTAAAAAAACGGGTAATACATTTGTCACAGACGTATCATTTCACCCAGTAGTGCCATTTTAGGCTAGTCTCAGCTTTTGCTCCATGCTTTCATAACTTGCTGTTCGTGGAGAAGTACTACCGACGGCCTGGCGAAGTCTGTGCTCAGGTGCAATTAGGAAAATCGCAACTGAAGTATAAAAATTACGAACTAAAAACACGTTAAAAAAACCAAGTTCAAAATGCAGCAAACGTCAACTCCTGTACAATAAAGTTTGGAAGCACTAAATCTAGTGCAAGCAAGTACAGCATATCGACTGAGAAAGGAAAATACCCTATGCTATTAGGTCTGTGTGCAGAGTTGTGACACAGACCTGGCACGTCATTAACCCGAAGTTGGCTGCACTTGTTTTCCCAACCATAACAAAACACACTCAAGAAACATTGACCGACCAGGGAAAGTGATGAATTTCCCTAAACAATTTTACTGGATATCTGTTCCAGTATGTAGATTACACATCGCAGGCTACCAATATTGATAAGCTTTTGCTCTAAAACGCTAGAAAACTTACTTTTGCACACATACCTTCAAAACCGCGCTCTTTGATCTCGCCATTTTCCAGTGGTGTTGAGTACCAACTTGAACAACGTAATGGCGCGAAATTTAAAATTAGAATGCATTCATCAAAGATATATCATATAACTGTGTCTTTTAGGATAGTGCGAATATGAGAACCTAGTGGTGACAAATTTGAAATAATTCGTGGATTACATGTCACAGACGCATTATTTTACCCTGCTGTGTCATTTTAGTCTAGTAAATCTTTTTGTTCCATGCCTTCTTAAACTGCTGGACATGTCAGTGAGCGACCGACCGCCTGGAGAAGTCTGTGCTCAGAGGCAACATTCAAGAAAATAGCAACCGAAGTACAAACATTACGAAATTAGGCCTCCGGAATACCGTAATTAGGAAAACAACAAGAGTCAAGTTACAAATAAATCTACCCATGAAGAGAGAAAGTAAAGACACATAAGATCGTAAAATCTATTATTCAGGTTATAATCGTTTACGGCTGTCATTCTTTATCCCTAAAGGTCACTGACCTAGTGGATAAACATTCTGAAAGAAATTTAAAGATAATGTCTCCAACTTCCGTTCCTTCGTATATTTTACTGAGTCACTTATACAAGGGTTCTTGAAATGCCGTATATTTGTCACGAAACGTGAAAAATGAGAATTAGAGCAAGAAGCAACATTTTTAAATAAGCTCGTAGGCATAGCGAATTTTGATATTTAACGGAAAAATTATTAGCCGATAAAATAAGAAATATTACGTGAAGGTATACATACATATGGAGCGCAGCATTTCAAATGAAAAAGTAAATATTATATCACTGAAATCAATGTCTGAATTGTCTGTCAAATAAAAGGTATCTGATTCGAGTTAAGTAATATTCTATAAAATATTTCCAAAACACAGTTTTACTAAGCGTTTGTATTCGTGAGATACCAACTTCGAATTTCGGACAAGTTATCGACTATCCTCATCCTTTACAAATGCTCTCAGTTTGCACAAAATATGTCAAGATTCCACCCTGAAACAAGATACCACCGCTTCCAGCAAAATCCTTACCTTCCCATAATGATTTATCATATTTCCATCTGAAATCTCTTTAATTTAAAGTGTTAAATAAACAACTAAAAAAGGAATCACTGGAACACGTCATGTTATGTAAACTCAGTGAACTAAATGACAATAACGAAATTTAATACTTCTTACCGTAAAATAAAAGAATCAGACTTACTATTAGACAGCGGCTAGGCACTGCGGGAAACTGCAGGTAATAAACATTACGTGGAACGTGATAAATTAAAAGTTTTGAAGCTTCCACGTCTAATGCATGGAAGATTTTAAAGATGCTGGTTCACTAACAAACAAAATGAAATGAAAACGCTTTGTCATTATGAATCATGAAATAAGTGCAGTTGACAGAAAAGAGCACAAGAAAACACATTTCGTTTCGTTTACACGATTATGCCGCCAGCTCTGAAGTAACGGTCGTGCCTGTGTTTAATGTCTGCTGCTATTTTTGTCCATGTGGTCAAGATAATTTTACAAATAAAGAATCTGCGAGTTATTTCGATACAATCTTGCAGCAATTTGTAATTACCATCAGACGTTGCCACGCTTCGCCAGAAACGGCAGCACTCTCAGGCAATGTACGTTCATCCACCGATGACCTTGTTCAAGATTGTTGCTGCTTGTATTATTGAATTAAAGAAAGGTGTGAATAATTTATAAAATGTAGAAAGCAACAAATTATTATGCCATGTTTAACAAATTACGATGTATAATTTATTTTCATGTTTTATTACCACAGTAATAAAAGTAAAATAATATCGACTGATCGATACAAGAAATACAATTCTCTGGCAGGAGTTACAGATTTTTGTCATGATGAGGCAGCACTATATTGTGAAGACCTTTGAATGATTGCTAAGTGGTACTATCTGATGGAGAAATGTTGTACTTGAAGTTCACTTCCATCTCGGTCTGTGTCCTGGGTACAGGTAGCCATTTTCCACAGATGGCCATTTTCTAACGCTAGAGGTTGGCGGAGTATTTTACTTTTTGTGTGTGAGTGAATTGTAAGTCTGTGACAAACATTTTCGTGTTTATTCATTCTTAACCATCATGAAGATGTTGGTGCAACTTCAGTGGTTGTGTTGACGAGGTAGGTGGACTAGGAACTCTAGATCTGACCTCCGCCTCCAGCGGACCCAAATTGGTCTATTAATAATAACAACAATAATAATAATAATAATAAAAACAAAAATACAGAACCCAAGGTTCTGAAGTATTGGTGCAAAAAGAGGGGTTGTTTGAAGCCATCGGGAGCCCTGGAAGGTTTACAAGTTAAAACCATGGGCAATGCCGCTACGGCCAACAAGAAGGGTGACTCCGCTGAAAGTGTCAAGGAATTTCTGGACCAGGCAAAGGAGGAATTCGAAGAGAAGTGGAAGAAAAATCCCACGAATACAGCAAGTTTAGATGATTTCGAGCGTATAAAGACTTTGGGAACGGGTTCTTTTGGCAGGGTTATGATTGTGCAACACAAACCAACAAAAGAATATTTTGCCATGAAAATTTTAGATAAACAGAAGGTAGTAAAATTGAAGCAAGTGGAACACACACTGAATGAGAAAAGAATTCTGCAGGCAATCAGTTTTCCTTTCTTGGTAAGCCTTAAATACCATTTTAAGGACAATTCTAATCTGTATATGGTTCTGGAATATGTACCAGGAGGTGAGATGTTCTCTCATCTTCGCAAGGTGGGGCGGTTCAGTGAACCACATTCACGATTCTATGCAGCACAAATTGTACTGGCATTTGAGTACCTGCACTATCTGGATCTGATCTATCGTGACCTCAAACCAGAGAATCTTCTCATTGATTCCCAAGGTTATCTCAAGGTCACAGACTTTGGGTTTGCCAAGCGAGTCAAGGGCCGAACCTGGACTCTCTGTGGAACGCCAGAATACCTAGCACCTGAAATCATTCTCAGTAAAGGCTACAACAAGGCAGTAGATTGGTGGGCTCTGGGCGTCTTGGTGTATGAAATGGCAGCAGGGTATCCACCATTCTTTGCTGACCAACCCATCCAGATCTATGAGAAAATCGTGTCAGGCAAAGTACGTTTTCCTTCACACTTTGGTTCGGATCTCAAGGATCTGCTGAGGAATCTGCTGCAAGTGGACCTTACAAAACGTTATGGCAACCTCAAAAATGGTGTCAACGACATCAAGGGCCACAAATGGTTTGCCTCAACTGACTGGATTGCTGTGTTCCAGAAGAAGATAGAAGCCCCTTTTATCCCCCGTTGCAAGGGACCTGGTGATACAAGCAACTTTGACGACTACGAGGAGGAAGCACTTCGAATCTCTTCTACTGAGAAGTGTGCCAAGGAGTTTGCCGAATTTTGAACTGTTTTTGTCATTTGCTTGTAAGAATCCCGTAACAGATTTTAACGTAAGAGTACAAGTCTGTTTTCACTCCCACATGTAGTACGACCTTCACATATTCTAAATTTATTGATAGCCAATATGCATGTGAGGAAGAGAAATGTGCCCAGTGTGCATGTTGTCCATATCTAGTTTCTTATGCCTTTCCAGATTCATTCATTTCTTCCTAGAAGCCCTGGGAGGTGTTACTGTATTCCGTGAATTACATCATAGGCTGTGTCAGGTTTGTGATCGAGAAGACAGTAGAACCAGTAAGTTCAGTTGGCAGCTTTGCCCATTATGAATGTCTGGTAGCTGTTTATTTTATATAAAGGAATGCTACGTGAAGTGAAATGTGGAAGCAGATTGTACAAACAGCAGGTAATTTTCTTGCATTGTCTGTAAGAATCCTGCTTGAGGGCCAGGGTGCGAGATTATAAATCCCTTATATGAGGTGAATCTGATGATTCACTGGGAATGTTGAGATGGTCTGAGTGCTTGGGATGGGGCAGTACCTAGTATTAGATTGTGTTGTTAATAAATGATCCGGAGCACTGGAATTTGACACTTGTCAAACTCTAGTACTTATGATCTTCACCAGTTTTCTCAGCTGGATTTGGTACATCACCAATATTGTCTATTGATTTATCGTTATTGTGGATGGTATTAATTTAGGCAGTATTAAGAAATGCTGCAGCATCAGCAGAATACTCAAGTGATTTCAATGACTTTAATTAGAAAATGAAACGTGAAAGTATATAAGTTTATATTTCTTTTTGTGAATAGTGTATGACACTAAACATCACATACAAAATTTTTCTTTTGTACTTTGATTGTATATACATCTCAAATTTTTATTTCTGTATTCAAGATTTATTTAATTGTTAATGGCATACAGTGCCATTGCCAGATTTCTTTAGTACACACATTGATTACTGCTTACTTATAGTTTTTATTTGACAGGAAGTGGGCTGTGAAAACCTGCTTTGAGTGAATCTAGTGGTAGAATGTGTGTCAGTAGCTTCTGTTAGCCTATTTATACTTGAAGATAATTAACTCTTGGTTGTGCTCCATGAAGGAAATCCTTAGTTGTTCAACTAGCACCCAAGTATAACTAATTTAATATTCATGCACATTTATTTTATTATGGTTGATGGAAGGGAAACAGAAGTATATTAAAGTTATGGTAACTGCAGTGCCATCAAAATGTCATGGTCTCCATCTTGTTTCTGCCATGCTACTAATTTACCAGAAAGATTTGGTTCTGTGATGAAACAAGTTTGTTGACGGAGCATTTGGTTCAGTAAACAGAGGAAGCTGGTACTTCCATCCCAAGTAACCTCTTCAGTTTATGAGGCATGCTGGTGTTATTTGCTTTATAAATAACGATGGTGCACAAGTGTTCAATTTATTTCATATTGTTGCCATCTCATTTTCTAGCATAAGTTTGTCATTGTAGATATCGAAACTAGACTTTTAAAAGCATTATTGTGCTTCAGTGCCATTTTTAATCACATTGTATCATACCAGTATTCAGATATTTGATGGATTCTTGTCTGTGTATAGCTTTTTCTTTTTGTTGTGAGTTGTTATGTGCATTCTTTTTACTTCAGTAGTGTACTGAATGATGTATGCCATATGTTCTTGTATAAGATGTACAATTTCGCACCCTGCAGCAGTACGTCATCATCACACGACTCGTGTAGGTGACACGAGTTTTACGCTCGGTGGTTCCTCCTATGCCGTGCATACAGGAGATTAATTATGGCAGCACTGTAAATACGCAGCCAGTAGATATGCATTAGCACTGGACAGTTTTATTGCAGTATTTGTGAATTTATTAAATTTGTTATTTTTGGATAGCTATTTTTACCCCTGCTATCATGATCTGAAAACACAGTAGTCTCAGGCGTAACTTTGAGTTTCTCGTTAGGTATTGGTTATGGACATCGTGCCGACCGTCGATTCGTTTATATGTCGGGATGCTGTGTGGGACTCCAAGTGTACATTTGTTACTGGTATGTGTATCGTGTGTGCTGCTGTGTTAGTTCTAAGTGACTCCTGCTTTAGTTTAAAAGTAAGTGAAAAGTGTCTGGAACTGTGTAGGACAGTCTCTTTAATTCAGTTCCATTTGTTGTGCAATGAGAATTTTAAAGTAACGAAATTCTTTTTTAAGTCCCGCAGTACAGTCCATCTATCTCCAACAGTGTTCAGCACTTCTGTGTTCTGTATTGATAGGGGATAGAATTTGTTGTACATAACTTATTACATAATATGAAATTATTTACTTGCATGTATTGTACTTAATACTGTTTTAGGACTTTGTATGTTAATGTTGCCAACACTGCTGTGCTGATGATTATTTTACGTATATAATAGAATATTTTTATGGCTTTAATTAGAACGTCTTATGGTGAAGAGTCAAAACTTGAAATTCATCCTAACTTATTATCATTACTACTAATGTACTATCTTTTAGCAAAGCACTTGGAGGAATTATTTACTCCTTAATTATTGGTAGGCTAGAAATTGCAGTGGGAAGAATATTATCCTGACAGATACGCTTTTCTCTTCTATTTTGTTGTTATTTTTAAATGTGTCTTTTGTAGATATATTATTTACCTTGCTGTTAAGTTTAATTGTTTTGTTCTTCAGTTTCTGAATTAACCTTAAACACAAAACTTATACTTCGTAACAGTAGCTTTACAGTCTGTGAGGCTGGAAGAAATATTTACAGTGTTTTAAAGAAAAGGACAGAATAAAAGCCAGGTAGAATGAATGCATGAATGGATGACTGAGTGTTTAAATTTGTAGATCAGAATTTCTTACACTGTGAATTACAGACCTTTTGCATTCAGCCAACCCCAGATTGAAAAATATTCAATATAATGCTACTTTATATACTTGATATTAGTATTTATGTGTTATAATAATATCCATAATAATACTGGAATGATACTTGAGATAAGGTATCTATTTACTGTAAATATTAATATTTATTGTGAAATGAATAATACAACTTTGAAGGGACTGTCCAAATTTAATTGGTCTGTGATGCACAGTCTGCTGTGGATAGTGCCCTGGTTATTTTCGTGGATCCCCCGTCAGGTTTTTAGGACTATCACTACAGATCAGATATGCTGTGAGGTTATGTTTTGTCATTGGCTTTTATGAAGTATATAGCATCCAATTTCTTACACCATGAAGGATTCTCTTAACTAGGAAGTAATCATTTGTCTTCCTAAATGAACCCTTTCAATCCCAGTGGTATGTACCATCTGCTTTAATAATCAATAGCGCCGGATTTTGCCATCCCGTTGAATTTATCGGTTTCATAGGATTTATTTCTTTTACGGCATTAACCAGTTTCGTCTGTAATGGAGAAGTGTCGTGTTTTCGTTGAGGTACGGACTGAATTATTAAATATTGGGCTTCAGGTGGGAGCCTGGGTAGCTCAGTCAGTATAGTGGCTGACTACGGACTGGACGACTGGGGTTCTATCCCCGACAAATAGATGCGATTTTTCCTTTAGCCTCTGCATATTATGATAACTTTTACGTAGGTTGTGTTTGTTTTAAGAAGTCGCACCTGTTATCATGAGCATAGGATGCTGTAAGGTTGCAGAGGTATGTGATCTTAGTATGTATATTTTATGATAAGTTCTGTCCTGGTGGCCAAAATTTTTCATGTGAAATTTATGCATTTTGATTATTTTTTATAACAGTGCCATGAGGTTTAGAATTAACTATACATTTATTTCAATGTGGGCTGTGTAGAAGTCACGTCTCTTTTAACTCTTTATTCACCGATATTTAAATTTCTTATGTGAATTTTTTCTTGGTCTCCATCTGACAGTTTAACAGTGCTGGGTGTGATTACACTATAGTCTTTACCATCTCCGCGATATTTTGTGGTGTACAAAATGTGAGCGTTTATTATGACAAGACTTTTACCTCCGCACATAGCCTTAAGATATGCAACCTCAAGGTCAGTGTGAATTTCATTTGCTTCTGCCACTTTTGACTGGCAAAAATAAGGACCAAAAACAACAAAAAGTATGTTGATTTTTATGTTAGCTAATACTGATAAGGTTTTACACAGTACATTGACGCTTTGACCTTTTTCGCAGAGTAATACGGTAAAATTAAAAAGTATCCACTTTTTTTTCTATACGAGAGCATTCTTGTTGTGTATGTTACATCAAGGAAATAAGATATTCACACATCACGATAGTGTATTCACTTTTAATACCCAAACATTATTTTATTTGGCTACGTGTTTCAGCTCTAATGTGTCATAATCAGGATACAAAAACGAATAAGGCTGAATAATTACGATTTGGGATTTTCACGGCAGAGAGTCCGACGATAGCTGTCTTCTGGGTTGTAGCATCGTACAATGTTAGAAGTTTACTAACGTTTCAGAAGTCTTTGCTGCTTCCATCATGAGGGCAATGAGGTCTGATATAGGCAGCAAGGACCTCTGAAACATTGGTAAAATTGTACCAAACTGTACGGTGCTACAACCCAGAAGACAGCCATCTTTCCCTTAGTCTGAAAAATGTACCATGTTTATTAATGCTTACATTTTTGTAAACACAAATTTGTGTTCTGATGATGACCCATTGGTGTTGAAACGTGTTTCTATATTTGTACATGAAAAATTGTTGTTCTAATCGAATGTCTGATTTCCGTAGTAAAAGTGACCATTCTAACGTAGTAAAATACGTGTAGTAATGCCAGAACTGGCTGATAATGTGGCTTGTGCCAGCACACTTAATTCTATCCATAAAGTAACTGGTTAAATTCCGAGATGAGGTATCCTGAACGAGGTATTATAATTTTTCTCAGCGTTTCAACGTGAATGCTGTAATTAAATATATCATGGCTAAAAGGAGGACTAGTTGGTTGTATGAGATCCATGGAAAGAAAAAGGGGGGGGGGGTTAAAATCTGGGTATTGTAAATTTTGAGGCTCTCTTCAATGATGATGTTTTTTTTTTTGTAAGAACAGTGAAAAGGGAATATATTAAAAGTTATTCTAATTTTAAATTCAAAATTTTAGTTGAAATTCTTTAAGTATCTGGTTAAGTGGTCCTTGATACGTTATTTCGGAGTGTAGGTATTCAAGGTGAATGTGTATTCATCCAAATACGATCATTTCATAAATTGATTTGGACTGCATTACATCACAACTCAAGGCAGCCGTGAGAAACTCATCTAAGTGGGAAAAAAATTATATCACTTCAAAATTTATTAGCCTGTAGATATTTGTAGTAACTCTGAAAGTGGAAGCCCTAACGTGACGTTATTGTTTTTGGTGTCTCGCTGTATCATGTCTACCACTGAAATATGGCTTTGGTTCCTGTTTAAGGGGATTTTCAGCAGAGGCTAAAATAGCATTTTTGAGTAAAAAAAGTAACATTCCAGCATTTCTTAGTATCCTATTTGTGAGGGTTATATTTGACCCGTAATTGGTATATGCTAGTACTTAAAAAAGTTTTGTCAGCAACGGAATTTTAACAAGAATGTTGATTATTTAAGTGCTACGTAAAGGGCAATTGTGTAAAGCTGAAATATTTTTTGTTCAGGCTACGGTTTAGCCAACAGCGCAGGTATGTCATTCTCAGCCATCTGTGATATGGGTAGTTTTAAAGAAATTACATTATTGATTGGTGAAAGAACCAACAGAGTAAATAGTTTCCCAAGGAAAAATAAAATGAAACTGCCAATATCGATAATCGCATAATTTCTCTCATACAGTGGGTAAGGTACCTCACTTTTTTTCATTAACGAACTTCATGGGGCAGAGTGCTTGAGAAGCTAGCAGCCGCTCAGTTAGTAACCTTTCTTTCATCAGCAGTCTTTTATAAAACAATTCGCATGGAATTAGTGAAGCCAGACTGTATTATGTTGTGCATGTCATTTGTCACGCGTTAGGAAGTGTTGATATGGACGTTCACGTGGAGGTCGTCCGTGTATCGTGTATTGCAATAGGATTTACAAATATCTCTGCCATTTTAATTCTGTTTAAGAGGAAACTTTCGAAGAGGTTCGGATGCCTTGAAAATGGGGAAAACTTAACAGTCTGTATTACACATTGTTTTCGCGGCTTGAATTTTAAGCTTTTTGAAAGCGGATGTCACAACATTAGGGGCTCATGATGGTAAAAGATGTTCTCTCACCTACAGTGGTCACTGCTAAGACCTCGCCATGCATTTCGTCAGTGAACCACCTCCCTTTTTCTGTTGTATAATTGTGTATCATTAAGGAGTTCTACGTACGTGTAGTTCTCATCATGTTGCTACACATTTGATTTTTAGACGCGCGTTTGGTGACGGGGAAGTAAGTCTTTGTGATCAGATACAGAAAGAGAACTTAGGTATAAGTCAGTACTGTTATTTACCGGATAATATATGCCACGCCTTGTGGTTCTATGATACAGGAAAATACATTTGTTTCTTAAAATACTAAATAACATTAGTGATAACGAATTTTGTATAAAACTTTTTAGATGAAGATACTTGTCTTCTGGGATATTGCGCCGTGGTAACAGTTTCCTGAAGCTTGAGAGGCACTAAGTGTCTCCGTCATCGGGGTGCTTCTGAACATCGATAAACTTCTGGCAGACATTTTGGCGCAGCATTAGGTGGGAATATCCAGTTTCAAGCTCGGGCTATTTTACCCCTGGGGAAAGATACTCCTGTACTCATCGGGTAGGATTGTAAGGGAACATCAAGAGCAGGTCTGAACGCCGATGCAAAGAAAAGTCGCTGACCGTGCCAGGGACTGAAGTATCGTCAGCCAGCCACTATACTGATGTGTGTGTATTTGCTCCTGTGATTAAGCTTTATTTACACCAAGACGGACCGTGGAGTCTTAGGACAATCGTGGACTTTGAACCTTTGTGATAAATTGAGGTGAGTGATGAGCTTCATGTTTTGGCTCGCGGTGGCGCAGAGAAAAATCCTCTGTCTTTCTGAGAACGGATCCTTGATACATCGCGCACACGGAAGCAGGTTGATTTGGCAAAGAATGGGGGTGCACTTTGTTAGTTTCTTGGGAATTTCGTATGCCATGTCGAAGAAGGTAGTGTTGAATTTCAGACGTGAAAGCCACGGACTTTGCAGGTTCTTTACTGTAGAGTTTCGTAATTTGCAGTTCGTTGTTTCGTCAGCGATTTTATTTGGGGTTTACGAAACGTTGCCTGTGCGATGTATCGGTGGGTATGCCAACCACAATAATCCATACATACAGCTCACATACTCCCTCCATCAAAGGGTGTTATCGGAGAAAGTAATCACGAGTAATTGTCAAATATATCCACACATTATTGATGCAATCGCAAACAAAGTGTGGCATATACGTGCCACAGTACGTATCACTTGGTATTTATTCTTTTACCGTTTTTACTCTACCATATGAACATTGTTTTTGGTCATTTTAGAGCAGGACGGACCTGCAGTGGCGGTTTGTAGATCTACGCGTATGTACAAGTGTGGAAAATCCATTCTTTATAAGGATCGAAAAATGTGGTTAATAAAACCTGATATTCATGGTTTTGTATAAAAATGATGTACCGTATGAATCATGAGTCTGCTAATTCGATAGGGTGAGCTAACTGGCAAGCTCTGTGCAGAAGAAAACATTCTCCTTTGAAACGGCTACATTAGATTATAATGGACTCGTTATCGCATGTTAAAGGTTCGTAGTTTTAATAAAACGTACGCAGAAACATTTAAAAGTTGGTAAGTTTATTATCTGTCTACATATTTTTAATTCCGAGAGGCTGGGCAGGTATCCTTATAGCTCAGTTTACTCCGGTATTTGGCACTGAAGCAATGTAGACACCAGATGCTGCGGTCTTAATTGTAATGGACGAAGTTTTCTTTTCATTAGACTGGGCAACGCTGGGATAGTTGTTAAAGGGTGAAGACGCCAGAGTTTCAGCTGCAGATTTTGTGTTGTAAATAATTTTGTGTGTACCATGTTTTGAATTTCATTTAGTGGCTTGGATTACTTGGTGAAAGTATAAATAAAAGGACGGACGTCCTTTGCCTGATGTGAATGTATGGAGAAACACCAGTACTAAAGCAATAAAATAAATTGTGAAAAGTTACAGTTGTTTCACAACAAGCATCTGTCTATCTTTCTCCTGTTGGATATGGATGTTGTTTGGGTATGTGAGGATAATTCTAAAGTTCAGTAATGTTTTTTAGTCTGTATTACTGAGTTTTTGGACTTTATCCATCGACTGGTATTCTAAAAAAACACAACGTTTTAAAGACTGAACCTGTTCAATACGTTGTGTGGTTTGTAGAATACCAGACGATATATAAAGTCAAAACTCAGTAATCCAGATTGTAATGCAGTATCAATCGTCAGAACCCTTTAGAATCGAATAATGTTATATAGTCGTTGCATCAAAGGCACAGTTATAAAAGGATATGTTCTGGCTAAGTGTATTTCAAACCGCCATTTTGAAACATTGACGATTTTAATTCGGGCTCCTTATCCTTTATCCCAATTAAATTTGGCATATGGAGATGTGTGCATTAGAATTTTGTTCCAGGATGGTTTAGATGTTAAAGTTCTATCACGTAGAATTTTATTGGCAATTCAGAACCTGGAGATCTGTACCAGGTTGGAGGAGTTGGCTATGCAGATATAATTTTGACTGGGAAATGCCCTCTTAGAAGACCGAAAATAAATTGAATTGATAACATCAAGATGAATCTTACGGACATGGGTTAAAAGGATTGGAGGAGGGTAGAAAAAGGCTCCACATCATAGCCTTTATGATTGACAGGGTTCAGAATACGTGTCATGCTACTTTAATGTTTGAGATGGTGGATGATCTAGGCAATTACTAATCAAAGCTGGCGATGCGATTAACGGGACATGTAGCACGCATGGGGGAGATGAGAAGGGCTGTCTTTTGGGTGACTGAAGGAAAGATCCCATTGAGAAACATATGGTTATTTTGTAGGATTATGTAAAATGGATAAGAAGAAATAGAATCTGAAGGTGTGCGCTGGACTTATCTGACCCAGGACAGGGAAAATGGCGGATTCTTGTGGACACGGTAGTGAGCCTTAGTTTGTCCTTAAAAGCGGGTAATTTTAATATTTCACTCCAGCTTTCTTTTTGCCGTTGATTTAAAGTTTTCCAAACTGCGTGTTTATGCGGTGACTCCCGGAACATATTTAAATGTATGAAAGTTGCGTTTGTTTACCGATCTACTGTTTGTATGATATGAGGTTTTCACAGCGGTGAGTATGAAGATTTCTGTCTTCTGGGTTGTTGCGCTGTGTAGTCTGGTCGATGTTTACCAACGTTTCAGAGGTCATACTGCCTCCATCATCAGAAGACAGAAATCTTCGATCTACTGTTTGTCTGTCAACAGTAGATGTACTATACTGCCTGGTTGCAATAAATTCTGTTGGCATAGAGTAATAATAAATGAAGCGATTTTTTTGGCATTGATAAGCAGGAATAAGATTATGCACCAAATCGAAAAATGTTTCTATTACAATATATAAGAATCTAATCTTCTAATGGTGTGCACACTTGTCCCAAATGTTATGTAGGATTTCGCATTCCTCGGCCTTGATGTTCACCTATTGCAAACACGTATGTGTTGTTGCAAAGCTATTCACACTGCAAATACGTCACACTGTAGGTCTATAGACTCATGAATGTCTGTTTTAGTTCAGTATACACGAAATGTAAAGACGTTGCAAACTTGATATCTAAGTATCTGTATGTTGTGACAAGTAACAATATTTGCTTTATTGAGTGGGATTTGAGGTTCTGGTTAAAGTCTACGGTTGTGTCAGAGGTCCTTGCTGCCTCCATCACTCTGATGATAAAGGCAGCAAGGACTGCACGACACTAGTGTTTGTCTCTCATAGCCTCTTTGCTGTTTGCGAAAACACTGATAAAGGAATAGGAACTGAATTATTATTGTAAGATTTGAGGTTTTCAGAGCGGTGAGTATGAAGATTTCTGTGAATTATTATTATTTTAAGCTTGATTCTTGTAAGGACCAGGCAACTGTGTTACAATTTTATGAGCGTTAACAACGGTCTCCACTTCACCTTACCCCTAGTTTCTTGTAATACCCAGGTCTTGTTCAACCACGGTCTTGACAGTCGCTGTGTTTCTTAGGAACGTGGCCCACGCGATGGGCGAGGGATTACTGTGCTGAAAAACTAAAAAGCTGTTTAATTTTTTGTCTTCAGTTCGGTGAGCATATAATGTTCTTAATACAACAAGGCTATGTAAGTGAATAATTTCTGTTGCTGATTCCAGTAATAGAAATTTTAATATTCAACACTTCGCATTTTTCCCCCCTAATACGAATAAGGAATAATCTAAAATAATTCTAAATTACTTCGCACACTGCTGAGTCAGGAGTTACACTGAGAAGTGTCATTAGGGGAATTATTTATCAGAACTGCTGAGTACACACTTTGGGAATCACATGTCTACAGTAATACATATGGAAGCATTTGCTATTATTTTAAATCAGAGGCGTTTACTTCAACTTTATGTCGTTTAGGATTGATCTGGTTGGAGGTCTACGAGTAGATGGGTGGAATAATAATTATTGGGTTAATATTACATAGGGTGTTGGAATGTGGAATGTAGAAGAGGCATTGAACCTCCGAGTTCCGTAAGAAGCCGGAATTTATGGATGGCCTAAGAAAATATCAGGTTCTGTAGGATGTCACTTACCCCATGCGGTTGGAAAGAGAGGTATTTTGCCTTCCGATTAATGTCGCCACCGAACATCTGAATCTCGAACGTGTTAAATTCACAAACGGAGATTCGAACATGTGGCGGATGTGACTTAGCATCTAGGTAGTGTGATTTGAGAGGTGGTAGATTTTCCCATCGCTTTCCACTGGTAGGCAGGAATGGATAGTTGCCATGAAATGTCCTTTCTCGCATGATGGAGTTTCGATGTGTTTAACGTCCCATTACTTTATGTGCGTAGTTAGTGGAATGACGCATTTGCAGAAGTTGTCTGTATATAAAATGAATGCATGTCAGATGTTCGCACAGCTTTATTACCAATATTCTTACATTTTTTATTTTGCCGACGATTGGTAGACCTGTAGCGTTGCTAAGAGTATTCACTATACTTTGAAGGCGTAAAGAAGGCGTGGAGGTAAAACCACATCTAATCTCTAGGCCCATGCTTATTTCTGAAACAGTTTATTTACAGATAAACATGAGAAATTCTTTATTATTTTATGGTAATTATATTATCCCCAATACATTAATAGTCTACAATCTTAACAAATAAACGTTTGATTTATGCCAAAATTGTCATAAAACAAATGAATTCTGCATTTCTTATGTCCCTATACAAGTGCGTTGGATCGTGAAATTTTTGTATCTGCCATTTGTTTATCTTTGTTGTTGTTGATTCTGTACAAATGAATTGATCACTCTGTTGCTTGTACTTCACTTTAGAACTCATGTAAACAAACGGTCGTTCCTGAAATTGAAACGTACAAAGTGCACTTGTGTGAGGAAGCTGAGTTTTTTCCTAGTTCGCACGCGCTAGAATTAACTACGAGCGTGGAAGTATTGGAAATTTCAACGGCCTCAATTCACTTCGATCCCTCAGACTGCTACAGCGACTGCCTTCAAAGCTCTCATGACGCTCCGGTGCCAGCAGAACCTTTGAGCGTGATCGATAAGCTCTATATCGAGCTCACAACTGACAGCACATCGATTGCATCTGTTTTCTTTTCTATTTTTAAAATGTTTTGTTAAAGTGAAAAGATCTTTTGCCTTTCAGTGATATTGGCTCTATTCTTTGTAAAAAGGAGTATCTAACATTCGTTGTAAAAACTCTCGACGTATAAGTGACCACTTGCATGCATGTGTTAATAGTTATTGAAACCCTTTACTGAGTTCAATTCCTCCCATGTTACGTACGTTATATTCCGTTTAAATTCAGGTTCTTCTAATCTGCTGTTGTTTGGTGTCTGACGTGAAAGAAACGAGTTACTGGAGCCGTAGTTCAGGCATATCAAAGTCGCAGATGTGCGATCTCAAATTTCCTAATTAAAAAAGTTAAGTTTCAGATGCCTGTATAATGGCTGCTGATGTATCACTGTTTTATATTTTAGTCGTGTAAAGTGTGTGTGCTTGCAGTAAAATAAAAGAATAAAAATATATCTTAAGTTTGAGCTTGGAATTAGTAAATGTAGGCGATTTTGATTTTCCCACCGATATGATGGCTCTGGAACAGTCGCATTTTTTCAAGCGGCCGTTAGCAGACATTTAGTTTTAAATACCAGTTGTAGTTGGTTGGTACGCATGCATGTCTAGTTCATCAGTTTTATGGAAGTTATTTTGAGGTCTCTGTAGACTGAGAGTTATATGTAAAGTTACTAAGTTTCATGACTGTGAGAACAATTAAGGGGAAATGGAAAAATTTCAACAACACGCACTCAACTTTAGACCGTACATTGAACGAGTGAAATTATTAATATTTGGGAACGACAGTAACACATAAAAATTACCCTCACGAAGAAGTTAAATGCAGATTACATTCGGGGAATCTTTACTACGATAAGAAGAGAGAGACAAAAAGTTTACAATTATAACTTAAAAAGTTGTGCGTTGTTAATATATCGTATTTAGATAATGTGTTAGTGAAATTCTGTTTACCTCATGGGAAAATCTTAGACTCTTAAATAGATGGCCATAGTATCGAATCCTGGTCGAGTCGGAATCCTTTATCATTGTAATTTTAAATATCTTCGGGGTATACTGTAAAATAACTCCATGGAACTGAGTCGTTCTTGATAAGCCGATATTGCACTGAACTATTGAAAAAATCCGCTCATTTCATGTTTTGTTATGTAATGCTTCGAAAAATCGGGAATGTTTTTGTTCCAGATAGAATTATTGAACTGACGCGTGCATTGCGGTAGGCCTATATAATCCCGTCACGTTAGTTTCTGGCGCAGGGCTAAATTTAAATACGTTATCATATTTTTGCATATGTGTATATGTATATATCACCTTATAGGACTGTTCAAACTTGTTTATGTTCGGTGACCCCTAATTTTATTCTGATTAGCAAGCTGGCGTGATACATCCCGTAGCATAGTATGGTATCCGGCTCAGCGGCTTCAAAGCAACACTCATTGTTTCATAGGTGGATGCGCTGTATTTGTCGCGGACACCTGCACACGATGCTGTATCGACACGAAATCTGAGTTATATTATTTTAATCACGCAGAGTAATGAAAATTAATTTAAATTGATTCTTGTTTTATTTAATGACACTTTTTCAGTGCGTAGGTTGAAAACTCCTAGATATAATATTATTAGGATAATGGGCATGGGGAAGACGAGAAATGCATACAAATCCTAGACAAGCTGAAGGGAAGAGACCACTTTGGATACCGAGGCATAGAGAGGATAATATTAAAATGTATTTTAAAGAAATAGGATGTTTATGTGTAGAATGAATTCAAATGTCTCAGGACAGCGTCCCGTGTGGGGATGTTGTGTCAAGGGTAATGAACGTCCGGGTTCTAGAAAAGGAGGACAATTTCTTGAACGGCTGAACGACTGTCAGCTTCCAAGGAATCTACTCTGTGGGGTTAAGTACAAGGCTTCCAAATGATGAATTGGGATGAATATGGGACTTACTGGGATACTGGGAACGACCCGTTCTTCAAGTGCCTGAGCACTGCGGGTCCCAACTTTTCGTTGGCTTGATCTACAGACATTCGGTAGGACTCCTTGGACGAGGGGTCGGCCTGTACACAGGACAGCACAACACAGAAAAACGCGGACAGACAGCAATGGCTTGAGTGGGATTCGAACCCACGGTCCCAGCGACCAAGCGGCACAAGGCCCACGCCTAAGACCGCGCGGCCACTGCGGACCCAATATGGGACTTACGTACATAAAAAACTATTATGACAGTTGGAGGGACTGAGATAAACCAAGAAAAACTTTCTCTGGGATAGCTAGCCTGCGGGATAAGGTTTGATAAAGGCAACTCCGTACTATGGAGCAGAATTGGATGCCGTTCAACCGCGACTTTCGGTATTTCATATTCATATTATGCTAATAGGTCTGCATCGTTATTTCACTGCAGCAATGAATTAGGTCAAGGATGGTCATCAGGTGGTCTGCGGGCCTGATTATGCCGATAAAGAAAGTTCACTTACTCCGGTTTCTCTTCCACAAATCTTTTGAATGGATGGCTGAAGCTCTGTCAGAAAAGCCTGTCAGCTGCTAAAGAGCGTCTAAGCGAAAGTTGTAGTTAAAACAACGAGCTTTCTGGACATTATCTATCGTCTTGATTAAAAAAACTAAGTTTTTGGGAGAGAGGAATCTGGTTTTTACTTGAGGACGGAGACGGACTCCAGTCTCCGAAACGTCGTGTTTTTTTTTTACAAAAATCGAGACGATGAATAATGTTCAGAAAGCTCGTCTTAACAATAAACTATCGTCACAAACCTTCAGAAAGATGTAATGTGGTTCATATGTCTTGGTAGCCTGTAAAAGCTGAGACTGTGAATTGTAATCGGCCACTACCATTTCCTTTCATTCTCTTCCCACCTCATCATGCAAAACACTCCGTCTCATTTAACGCTACATAACCTGTTTCTATAAATCTTATATTTAATAAAGGAATATGTACAGTAACCTATTGCCACAAAACTGGCATTTGTCAATATGTGAATAAACCAAAATGATAGGAATTCCCATTATTATACTTCAACAGGTCAAATATGTCAGGTGTTTATAGAATTTCTGCCTTTACACATCGCTGATGGTCGAGGAAGAATTTACGGCTTCTAGTCCATTCGTCGTGAAATCTTCAAGTTAATTTTAAATTCCCATCAAGGAACGAAGTTAATGAAGATTTCGGATTGAATTTCTCAACTCAACTGACGATCGCTTAGTCTGCCAGCACTGCCTTAGTAATTGTTTCATTAGTTCTCTTGGCGTTATTAACACACAGCGATAGTGTGCGTTGGTCTACGGAAGAGGACAAATATTTACAAATCTTGTAAAGGGGCTGGATATGGGATAGGGACCTCGGAAGACATAGACTATTTAAAAAAATCCCTCTTTCTTGTACACAAAAACAACAGCCAGAAATTATAGGCTGTGAGGAACATAACTTCTGTAAAGAAAAACGGAAAGTTGTTTTAAAGATGAGCAGAACATTTAGTTTAGATGTAAATGCACATGCTCATAATCATGCTATATGAATGCCACGAAATTAAACTCTGGAACAAAATCCTAATATAATACAGGAAGTAAATCATTTTAAATACGACTACAATCATAAATGAAAATGGGTTCATGATTGATTTAAGAACAAACTGTATCCTGTAAATGCTTGTTATTATAAGCGTACAGTTAAGTAACAGTTATGATTCCATCTTCCGTCCAAAACGTCGAAGATTAAGCTACTTAGAAATTAATTTTGCCAGATTTTTTTTGTATTATCGCGAGACTTGGTCTCTTTATGGGAGGTAATTTACAAGTGAGATTTCAGATGAAGATGGCTTAGACCCTTGCAACGGCGGTGTTCGCCATTGCAATATTTGATGTTCCTCGTCGTGATTTGCTCGTATACTATGCAGGCTTCGATGGCAATGCAACTTGAAGGTAAAATGATGTATAAACATTTAGGACTGCCTAAGCCGCAAGGTGCTGTTATGTTTGCATAATAGCACCGTAACTGGGCTAGATCTGCTGAGGTCCCAGCTGCAAGGCAGTTTGTTTTCCTTACCGATTACTTTGCGTCGTTTTACTGAATTTATCGACACCTATCAGCCTTGGTTGAAATCATAGCTAGAGCAGTTTTAAATCTCACAGAATTCAACTAGGAATGTACACTGCCTGAGAGTACTCTGACTGGAGGTCATCTGAAACCTAACTAGGCCTGTTCTGTTCTGCATTAGTTGACAGCGTAAACTACGCGTTGAGTACTTCAGCGTCCGTCTGTAGCCCTATTTGATCAAACAGAGTTGCTTACCTTATCAAAATTCAAATGTCCGCTTGAACATTAATTTAGTTGTGGTAATTGTGATTTGTTTATTTGTAAAATACATTTAAATTGTTCAATACCTTCAAGAACAAAATATTAAAGGGGTGTAGAACACATGAGAAATGGGATAAAGACATTTGTTGTACAACATTTCTTCTTCACTCTTCAATTCTCTTAATAATTTTCCACTAGTTCCTTCTTCTTCTCCTTCTCTTCTTGCAATCCACTTTCTAGCGCACACATTCGCTTTAAGATATTTTACTTTATTTTTAATAGTACAACAGCAGCAAATACAGCCGAAAGTCATGATCTATGGTGATCTTGGCCTTCTACATGATGTATCATGCAGGTGTACACACCTTCTAGAAAAATCTAGATAGAGTCAGACTATGGTTGTCTTCTGTGTTGTTAGTAGTCTAGGACAAGGTTACCGACACCGCCTTCATCATCCGGGCTATGCGGACTCATCGCCCTGATGTTGAAGACAGCAAGCAACTCTGAAACGTCGATAAACTTCTACCAAACTGCACGGCGTAGAAGACAGCCATCTTGATACTTACCGCCTTGAGTACCCGAAATCTTATCCAACTAGAGTCAGTTTATAGTGCTCTATGAAGAGCTAACTTAGTTCTTCCTAGAGTGAAAATTTTGCTTCAGTGTGCACGCTCACCTAGAGAGCTCTAGCTAGAGTAAGCAAGCTCCAGTTAGAATTGCTGCGCTTTGGATACCAGGCCTAGCGATGGACGAAGAAATGGCAAATCCGGTATTTTGTGACAACTAATTTAGTTACCTAACTGGAAAATATGTAACCGACTGCCACTGAGAATGTCTGCTGTAGAGTACCAAGCAGAACTCAGCCCTGTTCTGTTACGCTCTTTACATAGGTACTTTGTTACGTAATCCAAGGATGTTGGGTATGAAATGTGATCAACTACAAGACAGATTCGTGTGTTATGTAACGTAGCAAGTTTCGCTCGGTTACTAAAATGAGCAGTCACGCAGTTGTTTTGGGCTGGCTTGGGACGTATTAAAACTATGAAGTCCAGTGGTAACTATAAATACCACCAGCTTTAATAATTAATAACTCTGCATTTTGTTCACAGTATTTATGGGTTTCTTATGATTCTCAGAGTAAACAACGATTATTTACTAGACAGCATAAAATAATTGGTTTTCATAATGGTGAAATGTGTTTTCTTTGCAGTACGGACTGAATTTTTAAATAGTATTTAATCGAGCTTTGGATTCAAAGGGTTTAAAAATTCAAACGTGTAGTGTGACGGGAATAAAACTAATTAGTACAGATTATTAAAAAATATTGTAATAATGGTGGTCTGTGAAATTACTGTGATCTGTGCGAACATGTCTCCATGTAGCAACATTTTCTTTGAATATCTGAACATCCCTCAGCTTATCAATAAATTCTCCGCTCTCCATAGAACCCATAGTATCATTACCGCGTTCACAAGAGCTCGCTGTTGCTTTGTGTTCTGAGGCAGCTATATCTAGACCACACATCACGCTGTATTTTTTAAGAGCCATCTTTCCGTCTAAATGCAGATTTTCCATGCAGTTATACGTTAAGTCCTAGTAGTATAGTATAGTATGGTATCTATCTTGAAAGAGGCGGACGTATATTTTCATGGAGAAACTGAGTGAGAATCACAAAAACCTAAATATGACTGGTATCTCGGTCTAGATCCGAAACGGAAAGTCTGAACCAGCTTGATTCCTAAGTGTTATTGCAAATATAATTGTTATGGTGCTAAATCTACCATTATTTTACAAGGCATAAGATTTTTTACCATAAGGTGAAGATGTCCCACGCATTCCTAAACTCCACACTAGATGGAGGTGAATGGTTAACTTTACTCCTCTGCCCTATTTCCCCCGAGGAAAGAACTTTAATATTCATTGTATGCGAATTGGGTGTTCTCTAGAGCAGTGGTATTCAACCTGGGGTACGCGAAGACATCTTAGGGGGTACGTGAAATTTAATTTTTTTACGATAAACACTGAATATTCAGTAATGTAATTTATTTATTTATTTTAGATGTAGATTATATACTATGTATAACTTGAATCATACACCAACAACTTTGGGGGTACAGAGTCGAATATAAATTATATCTGGGGGTACGCGAACAAAAAAGGTTGCATACCACTGCTCTAGAGGCTGTGTGCATTTTTCGGCGAAGAAAAAAACTATCTTGCCGGTAATCGAAGCCTGGTCGCGCTTATCCAAATATAAGACAAACCATTATTTCCAAATAAAAATAATGTAAAGTCAGCTTCTCCCCTCCCCCCACCACGTTTTAATGTTGAGCCAGTCTTATTTTTGTCCTACTTACTATTTAATGTATTTCTGAAATAACATATGCAGTTCACCTGCTCACTCTATGAATAGCAACTCCATACAAATTGACTGCTTTGTACTACTGCAGACGTAAACATTCGTCCTAGTGAAGTGTTCTTGCTAAGTTCGCGATTATACTCCCCTTTATTTTCAAATATTTTTGGAAAATCCTCGCCTAAAATAATAAATTAATGTGATACTTTTATCAGCATGTATGCTCGCACAATGGATACATAATCACTGAAAAGTAATCGTAAGCTTTGCTGTGCTGTACGTCGGAAACAAGGGGAAATGAAGTGTTGCAACTTTTAATCCCATGAAACTTGCAGTTTGCTGTAAAATGCTGTATTAATACATCACGAAACTTTGTTCTCGCTGCTTGTCAAAATGTGCCATAAAGTGAACAAAAGAACAAATAAGAGATTTATGATTTTATTGCTTCTCTGAATATTATAATTACAGTGAAGCAGTGGCCAATAGATAGCGACAGTTAAAATTTAAACGTCGATAAAAATGTTACCATATGACACTTAATCATTCAATGTTGTCAGCCACATGAACTGTTGATAATAAATGACTCAGATGCCTTTAGGTTTTACTTTGTCGCACCACCTACTTATTCATCATTGGTTCAGGTTCCACTACCATAGATGTGGGTACGAGAAATTAACATGTTATAGGTTTAATAATTGATTTTTATAGTACGAAAGCAAGTAAAATATTAAAGAAGTGCGTTTAAAAATTTAATTGGAACGCTTGAAGAGGAGAGGCCACCCGGAAGACCTAGGCGTAGATGAGAGGATAATATTAAATGGATCCTGGGGAATAGTGTCAGAGGGTGTGAAGTGGATCATCTTCCTCAGTATGGGGCCTAATGATAGGTCTTTGTGAAACGATAATGAACCTTCGTGTTACATAATACGGGAAATTTCTTGACTAGTTGAACATTCTGCTATATGTCAAGGACTCTTCTGTATTGAATATAAAAATAAGTATACAAACAAACTGTTAACACTAAAAATGACACTAGTGCCAAACGCGTTTCGACCTCAAGAGGTCTTCATCAGTGGCAAAAAGGGGGAATTAATTCATATAATATGATCATAAGAATATGGTTTTTAAAAAGATCATAAAGGTGAGTTCTTTACAAAATTATGTTAGGTAACACTTGACTGGATGTTGGTTTCACAGGAGTTGGCGTATTGTATTATGCACTTGGCTATTAGTCCACTGGTCTGGTGGCCGTTGTTGGTCTGCGGCGAGCCGTGGTCGCGTCGTCTGTGCCTGTGAACTTCAACGAAGCTTTGTTGAAGTTTTTATATTTCAATACACTACACGGTATGCAAAGTTTTAAGATCTACTGTATGGACGTAGGGGTCCACAGTGGCCGCGCGGTTTTGTTGAAGTTTTTATATTTCAATACACTACACGGTATGCAAAGTTTTAAGATCTACTGTATGGACGTAGGGGTCCACAGTGGCCGCGCGGTCTGAGGCGTGGGCCTTGTACCGCTTGGTCGCTGGGACCGTGGGTTCGAATCCCACTCAAGCCATGGATGTTTTTCTGTGTTGTGCTGTCCTGTTTAAAGGTTAGAGGCCTTGCGACGGGCCGATCCCTCGTCCAAAGAGTCCTACCGAATGTCTATAGATCAAGCCAACTAAAAAAGTTGGGACCCGCAGTGCTGAGGTACTTGAAGAACGGGTCGTTCCCAGTATCTCAGTATCCCAGTATGGACTTAATTGACATTAAAGACACTACACAGTTTTTACATATAATCGCCCAACTTCTCAATAAATTTAGTCCAACATTTTACATATTTCGTAATTCCGTCAGAATAGAACGTTTTTGATTGGATCGTAGGCTAGCGCTGCACCATTTCTTTCACTTCATTATCGTCATTTTAGATACAGTGTTATCAGTGTTGATTCTTGGGTTGTCGTGGATACGCTGATCGATTTGCTTATTGACCTCAACAGATTTTACAGCCGTTGGACAAACAGGACACGCATCAACAGCACTAGCTCGCCATTCTTTGAATCTTCCCAATCTATGTTGAAAATTTTCTCTGACTGACATAGTTAACGCCACACTGAACTGTTATTCTTGCGTAAATTTAACCAATTTTCACACACAGTGAATGGCTTCGAAAGTCGGATCACAGATCGTTGTTCTTCTTGGATGCATTCTATTATCGGTGTTAAACGTGTTAAAGCAGGACTATTATCACTGTTCAAAAATCGATAAAACCAAACGAGATGCAACTGAAGGGAAGGTTTATATTGTTTATGCCCGCCATCTTCAGTGAATATCATTTTTGAGGTAAACTAAAGTTGCTGTTATTTTATCATCTCCTGTGGTACACCGTAGGGATTTTATATGGTCAAATGGGTACAGACGTCTACCGAATACAACGCGACGTTACGTCAAATATACGAAAACACTGCAGTCATTAGAAGGTGAGTGCAACTCGATTAGGGCATAGGAATGGCGGAGTGAAGATAAAGTTAAAATCGATTGCTAGAATAACGTGTGGGATAAGCGAAAAGCTGAAAGAAAAATTTTAATAAACGCAGTACTAAAGGACCTTGACTGCGTAATCTGTGTTTGGGACTGGGTCACGGAACAATGCTTTCAGATGTGGGACTTCGGTCTTTGGTGATTGGTGGCGGTAAAACCACTGGAAAATGAAACTTCTTATTTTGGTATTTGTACCGGCGATTATTCTATTTCCAAAGCTCGGATGAAATTCAGTTTTTAAGATTCAATAGACTTCCTTGACGTCATAGATTTACGCTTTTATGCTGAATGAAGTTATTTATTACAAGAATTTCTAGGATGGACTTATAATGCCTAAAACTTAGCTTCCTTACTCTGAGACGAGCTAAGATTTTGAGGCCGCGTTGACTCGTCCGTAAATGCTAGCGTTTCGGAGAAACATAATCTTTCCATTTTCAGGGAAGAAGTGGCGATGCTGGGAAGTGGAAGAATTACATACGGTTAGTGGAAGGGAAGGCTGAAGGAGTAGACCAATGAGAGACGATGGAGGGGTCAGCGACCTGTCGAATCTCACTTAATTTACATTCTTTTTCAAGGGGTCTTTGTGTGTAAAGGGTAGCTTTGAATCGAAGTTCCTCCATAGTTGTACTGATGGGTCCGTTCAGCTTTCTTCGTAGTTCGCATGATGTAACCGTCTACGTTATTCAAACTGAAATCGACTTGTGGTCAATTCGGTTCCCCTCGGGATTGTCGGTTAGGCCTCATTCTATGATTGTTGAACGACACTATTTTAACTCCAGAAGTAATATAGCGTCAAATGATATTGTAGATGAGTGGGTAAAGTGGTACCCCAGTTTATTCAGAAAAAAACACTGGAAAACTTGGTCAGAGCCGTGAATTAGATCAGGGTTCGAGCCGGGTACTTATTGTATTGAAGTGTAGAGCCTTACAACAACATTGACAACTCGTAACGCGTAGATTGTGATAATTTTAGTTTGCTACTATTATTTAAGACCTGTTTGCGATAATTAGTCGGTAAACAATGTTTGCGATATTTAAGTTTGCGATAATTAGTCGGTAAACAATGATTGTGTAACTTGTTTCTTTATGAACTTACATAATGAGCGTTGTAATTAAAAGTGTTTGCTTTCCGGACGGCGCAACACCGTAGAAGGCATTCATCTTCGTACTTCCCGCCTCAAGAACCTGAAATCCTACGTGGGTATATTGCGGGCATTTGGAAACAAAGTTCTGAGGAGAAAATCCAGGCTTCACTCACAGAAATAAGGAGCTAAGCGTTCTTGAGAGAATCATGTTAAAATGGACCGTATGATAATAATAGAGTCTTGAATTTGTGGAATGGATTCATCTCGTTCAGGAAGGTACCCCACGGCGGTTATCGTGAAAGCCGTAATAAAACGTTGGTTTCCATAACAAAGATGGGAATTCTTGACCAGCTCAGCAATGCTCTCTTATCCATTGTAGTTCGCGGGTTAGGAGCATCTTTATGTTATGATTCCCGCTAAAATATTCCTAATTTTGTCGCATGTTTAAGTTTCATATTCTGAAGCTTCCAAAGAAGAGACTTGCACAGCTGGCGATGGTACGGACACTGCCTGGTTTATTAACGTCATGTGAAGTGGGTTACAATCATTTCACGAGTGCATTATTCATGTTATCTTATCTTTTCTCGTGCGTGCATGGAATTTCATGCGAACTGTGAGTTCCATCCGATTACACAATAGTTAGTATTGGCACATCTTTTTATATTCCAAACATAGAAAACTACGTTTCGGCATCTGAACCTACGCCCGTCTTCAGGTGAAATGTGGGCCCGCTGGAGAGAACTAATGCCACTCCAAAGCGTGAAAATACCTTGAAAACCAAACACATTTGGGTGAAAAGTAGCAATCCAAGAAAGAATAACTGTTGACTCAGTGGCGGCTCGTGAGTCTGAGCAGTGGTAATGCTGCGAAAGGGGGAAAAAATCAGAATAGTATTTCAACACATAACAATATAAATAAATGAAAATTAAATTTACATCACGAGAAAACCCACACGTGACCGACGATGTTTTAGGGGAAAAAAGTGTTACAAATTATTTAAACATAAAAAATAATTTTTCCTATTTTTGAAAAATTATAGGGGGTGCTGCAGCTCTGCAGCCCCTATGTACGGACATCCACTGTTGATTAGTGTTCGACGTATTTGGTTTCCGCCGAAATTCAAATTTAATACATTGTTTACATCACGTATTGTATGATGATTACACATCGCCTTTAATCTGCCGCTAGAGCCTCGTTAGCAAGAAGACGAGGTTCTCAACCCGAAGGTTAGATTTACAATACGATGCACATGCTTCCTCTTATACTTCAAATTGTACCTCAGAAATAACTACAAGTTTGAAATAAACTGTTTGCAAAGTTAATGTTATTTTAGCCGAACCGCAGGCAGTTGGTCCCTTGTCACTAGTTGTACGTGTTTAACTGGCAAGTAAGTTTGGAAGCGCCGCTTCTATGCGACAGAGTATAGCCGTTAGTGACAGTCCAGTGTTTAACTGCGGTCAGCATCAACCGCGGGTCTCTACATCAGTGTTTTTCAACTGGTGTGCGACGATGTGTGTCTCAAGTATGCAGTGACATTTTGAAATAAATTGCGTTACTATACGTACAACAATAGTTCAGAAAACGTTGCAATATTACTGCGAAATTACGTGATATATTGAGGTTGTCATGGCTGTGAAGATGTCAATGTTGGTCTTCTAGATTATAATGCCATGTAGATGTTTAAGGTTGAAGTCCTGAAGATAGAGACAGTATGTTTCTCCAGAACAATGGCCTCTATCAACAAGTTTACACGACACCAGAACCCAGAAGAACAGCATCATTATCATCAATATCCTCATCGTCACAAAAACCTCAAATCTCATAAGAATGCAATACGCTCTTCTGCCTACAAGTCCACACATTACAACCCAGAAGACCAACGCAGACATTTCTCTTAATTCTCATAAGTGTCAATATGGAAGTATTTAGGAGGAGATACAGCACTTACATAAATACTATATGCTCTCTATTATACCAATATTTCGAAAGAACACACTGCCTTCAATTTCAGTCTACAAGTTCACACAGCGTTAATATCCAGAAGACCAACATGGACACTCAGCTCCATTCGAATCTCGTCTGTTGTTTATTTGGTAGCCGTTTTAATTCACAATATTTTTTACCTTTACATTAACATCAAAAAACCCTGAATTTTGACCACAGAACGTATTTGTGTGTATATGTTTCTGATAATAAACAGTGACTGTTTCCTTAAACAGCATTAACCAACTGAGCCTCGTAATGGATAAGCGTAGTGCTTTCTTTCAAGTATGAAATGTGTTTTTAAATATTAATTGGAACAAATTTGTGCTTCAGAAATTAAAATTATTTCTGTGCTGGCCACAATCTATTTATATTTCTGACATATCATACTTTCAATTTTAATATGTCACTTCTCTGTTACGCTTGTTAATTTATAGCTCTTGTCTCAAACTTTGTTAAGCTGATGAAGTTTAATGTATAGGTCTGCTACATATTAAACATCTACCGTTATCAGGCGTCTTTCTTTTAATGTACTGAATCTAAACGTCCGAACTTATTACCTAGATGTCATAATGGCCATATAGTGATTTTCAAATTGCGTAAAGATATACACGAAAGCAAAATAAAAACGTATACGTGTCCTTGAAGGTTTACTTATAAATCGAGTGGCTCTAAGGAATAATAAATTGATAATTATTCAGAACATTAATCTCACATATAGCCTATAATTTGCGTGGTTGCCATGCTATTATTTTATTTTATGGTAAAATTGCATTACGGATTTAACTAAAAACAATTGTAACTCGTACAGTATCAATAAAAATGTTAGATAGACGAAGACCCAGCTCGCGGGCCGCCAGTTGACAGTCTGCATGTGTTTGTCTCCCGAAGAGAGGCGCTAATACTTTTTGTGTCACCAAATGTCGGCAATTTCCATACTTTGGCAAGAGTCGATGCATATTGAACGACTGCGTGAGAAGGCTCCACCAGAAGACAATGGTCACAGAGCGCCTTGTGACTTGCGACTACATTTCTCCACCCAACTTACAAGTTAATACCAAATATCCCACCTGGGCGACCCCGTCTGATACCCGCCTGAGCTATGGCACCGCTAACTTGTATTTGTAAGCTTTTATGGAACCGTAAGGTTTATTACCTTGTTCACAAGATCTCGCCCCCGGTCCGTATTCTGAGCCAGATCATTCCACTCACCATCATCCTCCCGCCTTATTTGCTTAAGGTCTGTCTTAATATTGATTTTCTATCTCTTAGGTCCAAATTTTCTCTTTAGCGGTCTGTTCTCAACCACTGTTATTCTGGAGGCGACTGTCTTGCGGGATGTTGTTGCACCACGTAGTCTCGCATAAATTGACAACAAAATGGGTATCGCGGAAATTCTGTTTACAGCTTTCAGTCCGATAGTCGTAACTAATGAGCAATTATAATTATTTATGCGAAGTTTTATAGGGACAGATAATAAACATAGGCCTACTTACAAATTTAATACGAATCAATTATTTATTTGTTAACAATTGCAGATAAGTCGACAATACGAAGATCCGAGGTTGTGTTGCGATTTTAATGCAGTGGAAATATGTAGGCCTTTTCAAGACCCTGCCACAGATCCGATTCTGAGCCAAATGGATCCACTTCATCACTACACACCTTGAATCTATAAGATCCATTTCGGTATTATCCTCCATTTATGCCTAGGTTATCTCTTGCGGATTTGGCGGAGAAAATCCTTTCTTCTGGGGAAGAACTCAGTATGCATTTCTCATCTCCCCATGCGTGCTACCTGTTCCGCGCAACTCCACCTTCTCTTGGAGCTGGTTCGAATTAGTTCAGAATTCTTTGTTAAAGAAATATCCTCCTTTCTCGAAATGAACTGGATGCATTATTGGGTAGGTGTCTTATGGTTTTCGGGCTAAGAATCGTCATATTAGAATCAGAAGCTACGTTTGCCTGCCTCAGCCGGATATGTAACTGTACATCGCAAGCGAGACCTTGGAGAAATATGTGCCAACACCTGTGCAGGCCTCAGTCGTCCACTGTGTTTGCTGCTATTTGTGTACTGCAGGTACCTTGCACAGAAGTAGACTGCTGTAAACCAAGCTCATCATTCCGTATTCTTACTCCTCAGGTGTTTGTTTACTTTAGATTCGCGTCTAACTCTGACGTAATATCTCCGATAACTGAGGTCCAATAAGGGGACCTGTGACAACCCGAAGTGTAATTAACGTTGCTATCTATCTGTAATCCCACGTGGCCTTGCTACCCAAAAGACCAACACAGACATCTTCACCACGTGTGAAACTAAACTCTCATCTGCACGCCATTTATCGAACGTCTCATGGAATACGATGAAGGCTCGATCATTCACTGGAACTATTCAAAATTTCGAGGGGAACTGCAGAGGAGGGTAGAGGACATTGTCAGAATGATTCGCCTTAAATGAGCGTGTACAGCCAATACCATCAAGTCGATTTAAAATTCGATATATTGGTCCTAAATGGTCATCGGTATGCGATGATTGAATGTGGTCGTATCGATACGCGACTCTAGTATCCTAACAAGAGAAACCTTATAAAAATTGGGAGGATTATGTTAATATGAACCCCAGGAAATTAACTGCCTTGCGTTCAGGTCTAATGGCACACCTTGATTAGAGCGTTATTGAATAATAATTGGGCTATTTAATGACGGATTTTCAACTTCGTAGATTGAGTAGGTTTGATGACTGTGGGTGATCAACTGGAAAAGTGTGGAAGGGCCCGGCCGAGATTTTAATGCGATTCCTCCAGAGTACGAATGAAGAATGGTAACTACCCGACTGTGACGTTCGGTTTCGAATATGTAGCCACCAATATGTTGCATTAACTACTTCCAGAGCTGAAGAATTATTTGGAAAGCAAACGCTGATGAGTGTTTGGAAAAAGCAACGGAAGGATAGTCCAAAGAACAGGGCACCAAATTTCTAGGAAAGTTATGCAGTTTCTGACAATTTTTGGCAAATATCGTATGAACAGATTTTGATTGTATGATTTATGGTATTCCTAGGCATTGCATGCAAGTCTATGGATTGTCAAAAGATTTTTAGGTATACTCTTATTAAGACGAACTTAATCTAACCCAATTTAATCTAAAGTAACATAATCTAAAGTAATGTAAGGTAACGTAACTTAAAATCAGCTGGGAATATTGAACAAATAGTGCTAATAAGACCAAGCACAGACTCAAATGACTTGAACTTTTCGCGGCTACTAAATGCGATAAAAATTTCTCGGCGGGCTATCCGCGTCAGTATGGATCCGTATTCCAACGTTTCAGAGACCTCCTCTGCTTCCATCATCAGGGAATAACACATGTCTACGTATCCATCTTGATGCGGATAGTCGCACGAGAAGATTTTAAAGCAAAGACTTGTTTCAACTTGTTAGGCTTGAATTTAACACGTGGTCGGCATCATTTCTAACATAGTTTAGAATGCCAAGGTAATTTTAAAGACAAAATTATGCTGACGGATTTTGTCATTTTATACAATTCCTGTGATTTTTATGCAATTTTGGATCTGATACTGTGCCTTCGATATATCAGCAGTATATGTGCATATGTATATGTGTATATATACACGTACATACAACGTATAATACTTCAACACACAGTTACACAGTGTTAGGAGTTCCAATGGCTTATTGTCTTCAGGTGAAGGCAGTAATTAATTACACCATTACATCACGTATGGTATTGATTCTCTAAGGATTTGTGACTGGTTGATTAATTATTTTGGACAATGCCCATTGTCTGAGACATATTTCAGATGCACAACGTTTCGGCAATTGATTGTGCTTCTATCTTTAGGAGACTGGTTGTATTGCATTGGCATGTAGCATATTATATTGGCCGTCACCAAATTGCATCTTCAAGGCGACGAAAGGATTTAATCTCCCTTATCTCTCGGCTCTAAGTCAGCAGTACAGCTTTGTCAGCTTTGCTGCGCTGCGAGTTCTGAGCTGTCTACAGTCGCCTGGGCTCCGCTGTTTATGTTTATGTTTTGCTGTGAACTTGAATCATGCAGTTTGATGACAATCAATATAAAGTATTCAAACAATACCGCGTTCGATATCATTCGTTGCAACTCTTACAAAATAAAAACAATAACTAGTCTGTCAGCATTGTGACAAGAGTAGAACTTGCTCTAAAAATTTTGTGTTCTCAGATACTGGGCAATGCCCAACATGATATTTGTGTAACGTATGGTGATATGTGGATCAACAAGCAGATAAGTGTACAACTTGAAGTGCTTGTAGCAGTTAATACGTGTAGATTGAATCACATAAATATGATTCACTACATTAGAAATCAGCAAGTCGTTTACTTATCGTATCATTAAACTTTACGTAACTTCGTACATTTCATTGGAGGCTAATACGAAGCACTTAAAACATATTAAGGTCTTGTTAATGTACTTTTGACGGGTCCACTCAAACCGAAGAAAAATTTGTTAAAATATAAACGCATTTTAACTTGTAGTAAAAGTGTGGAGGAACACTGTATCGTGTATCTGGATTTAGTGAACGAAGTTGAATCATAAGTTGTTCAGGCTCTCTGTCGGTAGTAATGAAAACTATACAGATCGAACACACGCAATATTTCAAGAATCCGAATTCGTCTCTGTCTTGCAAGTTGTAAGATTCTTTTGACAGTTTCGAAGTAATTTTACTCTTCTAAGAAAAACGAACTTTGCTTCTCCGGCCTTGCAGACACTTTCTTATTCGGGTAGGAGAAATTATTCAGGATTATGTATAATTCTTATCCTTGCTAAGTAATACTGAGTCCATCTTTTAAAATGACGTCCCAGGTGTTTCCTTCTTTCTGGCCTGTAGTAAAATATACACATATGGAATACTGACACGTTCCATTATTCTGCACGTGATTTTTAAATACTCTTTATACTACTATGAAAGTGCCTATCCTTCTTGGAATGGGTTTCACTAAAATAAAGTGTACCGATGAAATAAAGTTCTTTGTTTGTTGTGGCAATCTTATAAATTTATATTTGTATTTACGACAAACAGTGGGGCAGAAAGGGGTTTCATAATAAGAATCTTCGTGCACAAAGAATAACACGGAACCTTGACTTCCGTAATTGACACATCAGTGTTAGTGTACTTCAAGAAACAAACACTTAATTATTCTTACATACAAATTACTCAGGGTCCAGACGCTAGGAGATATGACGTAACATTTTTTTCCATTACGCTAAATTATTTGTATTTGTTAAATTAAATATCTACAGACGAAAAGATGTGGTATCACTCATCGTTTTTATTATTTACTCTGAATTATTATTTATTAAATTCAGATCCTAGAAATAAAACGATGTAACGTAGCTCAGTTTTTATATTCTGAATCCAGAGTCGCGTAGGTAGGCCTGTGGCTAGGTTTAGGCACGTGTTGTGTTTCTGTTAGCTATTTTTAAAACAAACAGGCTTAAAACGGTTGAAAATAAAACCGAGTGTATTAAGAAACGTTGTACTAAGCCCCATTAATTACAACACTCTTCTTTAAAACTCTTTTAAAAGTCTTTAAATGTAAGTTGCCTAGGGACAATTTCTCAATTTGCATAACTTTAAAGGTACCTTAATTCATTTGGCTCACTCCATCCTCTGTCTTTTGTTTCTCTAAAAACGTTCGTTTGCATTCCAATTGTGCGTAATTATAGACGTCTTATTTCGATTATTGATTCAAAGTTAAAGATAA
>NW_019059608.1:1030312-1041969 GCF_000696155.1 Zootermopsis nevadensis
AGACTGTAGCCTGGCTGTGACAGAAGCTAGGTTCTAAATCCAAAATAAAAGTACAAAGCACTACCCTACTTGTGTAATTATTAAACCTATGATTTGCAATATTTTGCTTGTGGTTGTCTTTTTGTATTCGTCGCGGTTTGTATTAGAGAGGTGTCGAGTTCGATTACTGCCCTGTCGATGATATTGACTGGATTCTTTCGTGGTTTCGCTGACCAGCCTACTTCAGGAGGACACCACCGATTCCTACATTATTCCCAACGCATTGTTAATAATTTTCCCTCTCTCTCAGATGTCACATAATCTACGCAGTTGGGAAAACTCTGTAAAATGTAGAAGACAGACCTACAGACATTACGCACCTTCAGATTAAGAACGCGCAGGCCGAATTGTGTTGAAGTTTAAAATGTGGGCTAGTTTTATGCCCGCCTTCAATGATGTCAGACGGAGACTTTCCCTGTTGTGAGATTAATTATTTATGACTGACAATTCGCTATGTCATAGATCATTGGAACCGAACCGGTTGGGAAACGCCTTTGACAGTAGGAGATACAACCTTAATTGGGGCCACTGCCTGATGCGTTGTATTTGAAGGTAACGTTGAGAACTACTAGTTCATCTGCTGGAAGAGAAGATATTCGTAAAAGCAGTTTTGAATTAGATGTTACTACGATATTTTTATACTTGTTTAGATAAACTAATAAAAGTAACGTCTTCCATATGTTTTATGTAAAAAATTATTGCATCAATTTTCATACAGGATTGGGACCTATACTAAAAATTTTACTGAATTTTGGATCCTTGCTGTTACAATGCAGCTGATTCGTCATGAAGCAGAAACCGATGTTTATTTTCTTTCTCTAAAGCGACTCAGCGTACAAAACTGATTAAATATATGTGTCCTAAAATATACGTCTCATTATGGTCTACAAGTTTTTATTAAAATATTTTTTCGTAAGATCAGATTAGGTTTCGATGATGATCTTCTGGGTAGTCAGGCAGCAAACGAGAGAGAAGAAACTATCAGACTAACGTTCGACATAACTGCTATTCTTTAAAACTAACTGAGAAATTTGTTTCTTGCTGTATTTTTCAGCTGTGCTAAAATTATCAGTGATAGGGGAGCAGCGGTAGATTATAATCTATAATATAGATAATTATCGATATAGATTCTATATCGATATTATCGATCACCTTTAAGTTGTATTATCGATTATTCTGTCATAATCTATCTTTAGAATAATCCTTCATAAGGCAAACAAAAGCCAGTGTAGCTGAAAGACGAAGTTGTCTTGACTCCTGGGTTGTAGCGCCGTGCAGTATTGCAGAAGCTTATCGATGATTCAGAGCTTCTTGATATGACTTATCGCACTGATAACAGAGGCAGCAAGCACCTCTGAAACGTCGGCAAACTTTTACCAGACTACACGTCGCAAAATCCCAGAAGACAGTTAACTTCATACTCACCGCCTTGAGACCATGAAATCTCACCAAAATCGATAAACATCCAAATTTTGATGAATAATCACGTTTTTGAGCCCCTAGTTTACGCTCTGCAGCTGAGTAAGATACAGCAGAGGGGCCAACTACATATTAATACGGAGCGTACCTGAATAATACCAATTAGAGTATAAAATATTTTGTTACGACTATTATAGAATGATTATGCTATATTTACGTACCCAATGCAAATAAACAAGTATTTGACAAAAGTTAAGCTAGAGATTTTTCTGTTGAGTTTTTCCTCCCCAGGTTCCTTCTAAATATACACTACCAACCACCAGGAAAATATAATTACCCACTCATACTTTATGAGGTAAATATAGGTAGATTTGTAAATAAGTGTACAGGTTAATTAAAGCGACTTAAATTACACTGTGAACAGCAGAGTTCGGTAGATACGATGTTGCACGGAACTGAAATATGACGGGTAATTTATTAAATAGCCTGAATAATGTATGCTCCACATTCCTCTCCTGCTTTCTTGATTTGTAGTCTATTAAAAATGTTACGAACTGTACATCCATAAGCTTGAAACGAAGTGGGTAGGATCTAACGCCATGAAACATAGTCCTCGAGAAGCTAACTGTAGCTCATATAATCAATAATTTTTCATTCTTTTATGAAACCCGAAATTTCGTTACCGTGTGTACAAGACCGCGCCTCTGCATCCAGTTCTGAGCCAGCGTAATTAATTTAACACCTCCATATTCAAGTACTTTAAAATACGTTCCATTTACGTCTAGGTGTATTTCTTCCGGATTTTTAGACTAAAATTTTGTATATTTCTTCGTGTGCCCCGTGCATGCCCGCCAACTACATTCTTCATGATTCTGAAGAAGTTTATTATTGTCCAATTTTCTCTGGGCTTCTGATACTTCTCCCTCAAATGCTCTCGATCTGAGTTTCTCTCTTAAGTAAGAAAACAACGAATGTCATTATGCAGTGTCACTTTGCTCGCAAGTGAACGCCGGGATGTATATAGGAAAGTTTGCAAAGCCCAGAGGTACAGATGAAATACGTTTGGATTGTCAGCAGAATCAACCTTTACCAAAACTATCTGTTTGTGAAATAATTTATTCCAGATTAATACGGCTTTTCGAATTAAATATTATGAAGCACAACTCCGATGGTAAACAGAAGATAGGAGATGGTATTTTATTATGTTTGGTAGGAGAAGCTGAGATTGCCTTTGCTTTATCGTCTTGGTTAAAGGACGCAGACCTAGAATGTCACATTCCGGGAAATATAATGCGCCATTGCAAGCATTCGGAGCTTCATGCAGCAATAAAAATAAATACCACGTGATGCTGACCTTATCAGCATAGGCCTATTCCCTGTAACAAAGTAAGATGTTAATGAACATTGTTTATTGCTGCCTGTGAGGGGACACAGTTACATGTTCATACATTCTCAATAAGGCCGAAAAGGTTTACCGGAAGAAGTAATCTCATCTCCGTAATAATACTACAATATTCTTCAGAAACATTGTAATCTAAACGTGTAGGACGAAGCTTAATTAAATTACAACATCAAAAGGAATTCTGCAGGTTTTGTATGGAAAAACCTACAATTCAAATTGTCTAAAATTCAAGTTTTTGAATATGTTAGTAAATGTAAAAGGTCGTACCATGGGCCAGTGGTGGTTGCAAATTTTGGAAATCTAGGATTGAAGTACCAGTAATGATAGAAGACTGCCAAGTTAAATCAAATTAACTTAATCTTTAGAAGTAAAAATTACAGAAATTTAGAGACTTCTACAAAGAAATATTACACTTAGGGGGAGGTACTAAAGGCTGTTCAACAAGTTAATGACTGAAATTGCATGGAATACTTCAATTTTTTGGAACATGACGAAAATATGGTAACGAGAACATTGACAAAGAAATCAAAAGAATTTAGACTGTATTCAGGAAATGCTTGGTGTCGTGTCGTTAGAACATTTTTTTGCCATAACGTCTGCTGCCTAAAAACGTAAATGTTTAGAAATAGCTAACGTTACCTGTTGTTTTGTATGGGGGTGAAGTTTGGTCTTTCACAATAAGGGATTGTCATAGATTAAGAGTACCTGATAACAGGATGCTGAGGACAATATTTGCACCTAAGAGAAATGAAGTCACATGAGACTGGATAAAACTGTTTAAGGAGGAATTCCATAGTTTATACTCCTCACCAGAAGTTATTAGAACAATAAAATGAAGGAGAATGACTTGAGCGGGACGTAACTAGCGTGGGGAGCTGAGAAATGTGTACAAAATTTTGTTTGGAAAGCCTAAAGTAGAAAAACCTGGTAGTAGATGGGAGTGTGATACTCAAGTGGCCATAACGAAAACGTCATTGAAGGGTTTAGATTGGGTTTAGCTGAATCAGAATTGGGGTTGCTGGCGATATCGTGTGAAACCGATGATGAATCTTCTGGCTCCATAAATGGCTGTGAATTTCTTGATTAGCTGAGCGTATGTTTGCTTTTAAAAGAAAGGACTTTATTCAAGACACTTGTAAATTAAATTAAACTTTCAAATTTAATAGGTAGTCATTATATTGACTGAGATTTGCATACTGTTGTAAATACAATGTTATTTTTTAAAGGGTATTGGGCTGAATACGTAGCATGCGTCGGAGGGACAAGAAATGTAGACTTATAAAGCTTTCGGTTTAGTAACTAGAAGCGAAGAGATTTCTTGGGATATGAATATTTTAGATATGGGTGTAGATGATACGAAGATAGGTCTTCGGAAACTAGACTAAGGTTATGATAAAGAGTACAACTGGCTCAAGATTGGGCCCAGTGGTTCATAACGAGATCTTGTGTCTCGTAAGGGACTGGGGTTTTCTTATTGGTTTTTTTTTGTAAAATTTTTACGGTGACAGACTGGAGATTATAGGCTGAACCACTGATCTACGCTGTTAACTAAAGAACGGAAGATTACTGGATAGGATAGGAGGAGGATTTAACTAAACGGAGCACAAATTAATGTGATGGGTGCAAGAGATGTTACTTGACATTTAGTGGCCGTTCTTTTTACTCCCGATAATAAAGTTTTAACAGCTCTAGAGACAGTTCGAGACACAGACTTCAACTCTGGTATGCCTGGAGATAGTTAAATGTACATATGTTGATTGTCTTCTGTTTCGCGTCATGGCGACACATCGCCACGCTCACATTGTTATCAGATAGTCTGCTGTTCAACCAAGAGTTAACAGTGCTGCAATCAGGACGAAGTTTGAAATATACTACGCCAAGTTTGTGAAAATAAGGATTTTGTTCCATATAATTAAAATACAAGCTTGAAGTTGAAGTAATTTTATGTATAACCCCCTGCCTTCGGTCGTTCGCAATTTTGGTGGTTTGATTATCGTATGTCCAGGAATTTGCTGTATTCGGTTCTGAGTTGAAAAATAATTACATTTTACCTGTAAACATTCATGACAATGATTACTTTGCGGTGGCAAGAGGTTTAACTATATTACGTTTTACAAATCCAGTAAATATTGTAATTCCAGCCATAATATGGCATTACTTCATCAGTCCACCCATAATGTACACATGTGTATCTGCAGGTATTAAGATTAATTATGTAAATATATTTAGTATATGTTAAGTTATGACTAATTGACTGACTGGTTCCTATATCTCAAACCAATTCATTACGCTCGGCTTACTCATCGCCTGAAGATTGAGGCAGTAAGTACCTTCGAAAAGTCGGAGAAATTTTACCACACACAGCGCTACACACCAGAAGACAGCTATGTTCATTTTTAAGAATTTTACTAATTGTATTGTAATATTTAGATGGGGAATGTAGCACGCAAGGGATATGAGAATGCCAATAAAGTTATGATTGGAAATTCTGAAGTAAAGAGGCCACTCAGAAGACGTAGATGGATAATGATATTAAAATGGGTGTTGAGGAAATAGAGGAAGGTATGGATTGGATTTATTTGGCTCAGGTTGGGGTGGTTTATGGGCTCGTGTGAACAGGGTAATGAACTTTAGGTTTTATAAAATGAGAAGATTTATTTACCAAAAGAACTACAAGAGTTTCTCAACATTGTGTTACTCTAGATCTGCCTAGTTATACACGAAGAGACTTGTTTCGACGGAGCCAGAAGTAGACGGAAATCTGTTTTTAAAAATGTCCCCGCTTCTGGGAAAAATAATGTAAGATAGCATCTATTAAGCAGATGTGTCTTGCGGGAGCAGACGTAAAAAATACAAGGATGTAATTTAAAAATAATTGAATTTATTGATTTTATTGTTTCAAAGGCTGTAGCCTTTATTCAAGTAATTTTGTTTGTGATTCCTGAAGTTAACGTCAGGAGATAGAGGCTGTTGCTGTCGCAAATGGGAAAGAACTCAACGGGAATATCAGGCGACGTTGTGCGTAACACTTTAATGGAGACCACGAGGGAGAAACAGTTATTCGCTACTGAATAGCAGTGTAATTTGTTTCACGAATGCAGTGCACGTGTACTGTAGATTTTCATTCTATTTATATTTATGTGCCAGTGTTAAACGGAAATAAAATGTTTAATATTCAGTCCCGTGGGATTCCGATAAAAGCAAATTGTGTTTTATATTGTGACGAGAGTAGCATAATTTATTATGACATGACCTGATTGCCTACCTACTTCCATGGAACAGAGCCCCCATCACCCTTTTCAGTAGCTGATAGTCGCTCAGGTTGTCAAGAAATTTTCCGACTTTTATTGAACCTGAATATTCATTACCGTGTTCACAGAATACTGTTAGTGGATTCGTCTTCAGTCAGCTGGCTCCAGTTCACACTTTTACGCCAATTTATATGAGATCCATTTTTATGTTATTATTCCAGGTACGCTTAGGTCCCTCAATTATCTTTTTAGTACTTTTTGAACCAAAATTTCATATGCATTTTTCATCTCTCATACTTGCTACATATCCCACCAATCTCAATGATTCCGATTTTCATACCCTACGGATATTTGATGAAGTATGAACTTTGAAGCTCCTTATTAGGGACTACGTAATTGTTTCCATAAACCTCTTACTTTCTTTGCCTTAGTTTATAATATTATCCTCAACACCGTATTCTTAAACAACATTAATCCATGTTATTCTCGTAGGGCGAGATTTTTTGGATTAAAGTTCTATGTCATTTCTTTGACTCTGGATCTGTCTTCGTGTTTAGATAAAGGGAACGTAGACTCGTGCAGGGAACTGTACACGTAGTTCTGTGTTGCTAGGCCTGTAATAAGCAGCCCGATTAAGCTGATACTCCTTTCTCTTACTCATATTTGAAGATGGATCAAAGGTACATCGAAAACGTTGCAAATAATTTGAAGGAAAATGTTTGAATTACAGTACAAATCTATTATTACAAAACCCCTAGAACTATATGATTAGTTAATTATTAGTCAATTATTGATTAGTGTAAAATACATAATCTGAAATATGACTCTCCTGTCACTTAGGATAACTGGTTATCTTGCTTAATTTATTAGTTCATTCTATTAACATTTCTTTATGTGAACACGCAAGTTATGCAATATGAATTGGGGACTATTTCTAATTATTTTTATGTCGGAAGCTCACTGTAGGTCCCTCAGTGTAATCAGATATCTTTTGAGAACTACTCTCGCGATAGCAGTAATGCAGAGAAATACTGATGAACTAAGCACCATAAAATTATTATGTTCACAAATTTCCCCATTTCCTCTTTATTGCTGAAGGCGACTTAATAAATTATTATGCGTATAATAATATGTTACGTCATTTCGAGATCCACACGATAGGAGACGTTATATTAACTGGTACTTCACTATAAGTTTCATTACTCGTGAGTGAGCGACAGCAGTACCACAGAATATAAATTATCCTGCATGTGGGACAATGAAGTTTTAGTCGCTGATCACACCTACTTGATGCACTACAACCAGTTATGATTAAGTTTGTAGCGTGTGTGCGTTATATACTAGAAGCAAGACTCGATTATCTACTAAACTGAATTAATATCTCATTTCTAAAGGAGAATGTATCTGGTTTAACAACGATCTGCGGTTTACATTGGATGACGGGGCGACAAATAACAAGCGACAATTGAAGCGCTCATAGAGCGGCTTGTCTCACCTTAGGTGAGTCGATCCCAGTCAGGAATATGAATATTGTAATAGTAAATTAGTGCGCTGACGTTCATACCGTGTCACTAAAGTCGAATGCATTTTAAGTTTGTGGGCAATTGAACATTTGTTTCACTGGAATGTAGGTGTCACCTTCTTGACGAAGAGATGAGTGTTATGTCAGAAAGGTGGAAACAGAACAAGAATTTTGGAATGAGTTTACATAACATTCATCCGGTTTTAGTCAAATCTGACCTAATAAGTATAGCTCGTATTTCGGATGTTCGTGGTTTGACTCCAGACTTCACACACCCTTCTTGACGCTGGTATTTTATTTCTTTTCCTTTATAAGGGCAGGAAGTTCGTGTTTGTGTCCTACGGGCTACTTGTTTTGCTACATGAAGGGAATGTTAAGTTTAAGGATATTCCATGAATTATTTTGGTTGAAGATCCAAGAATTTCTTTATTAAATCATGAATTTTACGATCTGTTACAAAACATTATCCGTGAAGGACTGAATGAAATCAGGAAGTACAGTAAGGATAGTTATGACCTTGCCCAAAGTTCGAAGCGATGGCCACAGAGAGGCATATTTATTGGATAGTTTCAACATTTCCTTCTCATTTCTCCACACCTGTAGATTGTTGTCCGGTTACAATGACTGAAAACAGTAAACAAGGTGTTTTATTCGCTAAAACCAGCGTTAAAGCAGTTCCCAACGACTCACGATATTGTCGGATACTTTGGTCTCACCATTATTCTCAAGTGCATTTTGCCTCTCTGTCATAACATTAAGAATACTGTAACTCTATTATCCGCGCACAAACGATAGCACGCAGTGTCAATGGTTTAATGGCGGTGTTCACTGACTGGCATTGATGACACAGTGGAAGAAATGATGAAGTAAAATGGAGAGAAAAGATGGAAGCTTTTGCATAATAGCCATATCGCAGACTAATGTGTAACACTACGTAAGCGCATCATGAAAAATTTTCCTTGAGATTCACCAACTATTTTTGCCTTCATTATCTTCTATTGACTCTAAGATTTTAACTAGAATGTCAGTACTTTGTAACATTAGTAGAACATGTATGTATTATAGTAATTTGCAATGATACTAATTTTATCAGGTAGAGACGAATTTATTCTACATGATTTCATTTTCTTGAAGGAAAGGTTTAATGCTAGTCTTTTACCGAGACGTATAGTAACTACATGGAACAGAGTCGTTATTGAGAAGCCAGTAGCTCATCAGTCAGTAAAGAAATTCCCCATCTTCTACTGAATCTGAAGGTTTATGTGTCTTCCATTTTCGCAACAGGTCTCTATCATGATCTGATCGGATCTAGCCCATATTGTAATACCCTACTCCTTTCAGATCAACCGCTTCTAGGTCTTCCACTTTATCTCTTATAATTAAGTTCCCCGATCAACTTTTAACATATTTCTCACATCTCACATTCATGGTACAAAACAAACAGAATATACAACGAAAAATAAAACGTTTTTATATTTGTTATGCTACACGATTAAAATACTCGTGCAGTAGCATGTTCACAATAACCCACGCTATAGGGATCTTCCATAACAAATATGCTGACTGGCTGTGGTAGATTTAAAATCACTGGTTGTGTCAGTCCCACCCTTCAGTACATTTCTGTAAATTAATAACACATTTGGGATTAACGTTTCCTGCTCCGCTATTGGCAGAATTTGCCTCTGATGATCATGAATGAATGAGTATTACAAATGGTAAATTATAAAACGTATTGTACATGAACAAAATTTGCATTTTGTAACGTAATTTCAATTAAATATTCCAATTTTTTAATTTAACAACCTCCCTTTATGACGAAGAACAAACATGGTTACAATCTGTCGTCTGGTTTGGTGTTTCGCTTTTAAACCGGAGACTTCTCTATCTATTAATGATATTTTATCAGAAGGGCCGTGGTAAGACCTTATTTATAATAAATAAATCTCGACAATCTCTGACACGTCAGTCACATAAGCATACAAACATCAGTCACTTTTACCTTTGTTCAATAAATAGAAATTGTTTCAAATGTTGAGCACAAGTATAACCGTACATCAAAACTTCTTACGAAACTCAATTTAAGAACCAGGTTGAAAGAGAATTTCTGCAATGGCTTTTTAATATGACTATTTATATACAGAGGGATTGGATAAAATATATAGGTTTAGTTTTATTTATTTGATTCTCATAACATGATGAAATCGATTCGAAAGTCGTCATGGCTTTTAGACAAGCAAGTGTTCTGCGAAAGGAGCACCTAATTAGAAGTTTGCCTTCATTGGTTATTGAGTATGGAATAATTTTGCAGAAGTGACATGAAATCTTGATTGATTGCTTTTTATGTTTTGTTGCAAGGAAGATTGATGTGTGTGATACAGGTGGAATTTAACAGGCTCTTAGGAAACCGTAGTTAGACGTTCATAGTCTAATTATATTACTTGCATGTGACATGCAAAGACAGAGATCTTAGAATAAAAAGTTCAACCTTTACACTTGCTAATTTTGTTTTTATAGGCTAGTGTTAGATGAATTACGTAATGAACAAATTTTACCGTGAACTATTCTTGAAACCGTGCAACAAAGATACTAACGTGGTAAAACAAGCGTAATAAATGAAGATATTTGATTTTTGATTGTGATTCTGCATACCGATAAAAAATATGTCAATATATTCCTTACGTAGTGCATACTAAAGATTTTGATCCTGAAATTATTATTCAAAAATTCTTATTTCTGAGTGAAATATTAATCTTATTCATTAATTTAGCGACTTGTCTATTTAAGAAGCTCCTGTTAAAAGAAAGCAATCCACATAGATTGTCAGAGCTGAAATACAAAATTTTCATTTCCCTGAAATTGATTGATTTCCTTGTGTCTAAAATTCCACCAAATATAAGACAGTTTTTTTAACTGTCAGTGGTAACATTTCTCACAAAACTACAGCCCTACTCTAGTAACTTAAATTTCTGTAACTTTGAAACTTTACAGTTATGAGAAATTCATCCTCAAAATCTTTAATTGTATTTTACGAGCACGTGACCTGAGTTCACGGTATCAGACTGCTCACTGCTTTGAGGAGATTAAAATGGAACGATGTTTCTTAGAGGGTGGAGGTGTTGGCCCGTATCATTTATAGTACCACGATGAAACTTGTTGAAAGTTTCAATAAGCTTAGTTAAAGAATTTCACATCTTCTCGTTTCTCACTTAATTAGTTTATTCGCTCTCTCGTTGCGGCAAAATGCTGTTTTGTGGAACTTCAATGTATTTACACAGAATATAGTTGAGCAGCAAGAGTGTATACAGAATGTTTGCCAAGTAAAACGCTCTAGGAGATTCCTAGGTGCAGGGTATATTAGGCTTCTTCAAGTTCCTTCAAATTTTGTCATATTTGACTTGTTGTGTAACGTTATTTATTATTTAACACCTTAACATGTCATAAACGTGTTCTCACTAATAAAATTATAGAAATATTTCTGTAATATTATAATAAGATCAAGAAGTATGAGATAGGTAAGGCATGTAGCGCGCATAGAGTCATGAGTCACGCTTACTTATATTTGTAACAGCACCACCAATCGAGAAAATCATGAACTTAATATAAACTTTGACCTGAAATTTTAAATGCCCTATCGACCCTCAGTCGGCACTTTATTAATGATATTCAATTCAATTCAATTCAATTCAATTCAATTCAATTCAATTCAATTCAATTCAATTCAATTCAATTCAATTCAATTCAATTCAATTCAATTCAATTCAATTCAATTCAATTCAATTCAATTCAATTCAATTCAATTCAATTCAATTCAATTCAATTCAATTCAATTCAATTCAATTCAATTCAATTCAATTCAATTCAATTCAATTCAATTCAATTCAATTCAATTCAATTCAATTCAATTCTTTATTATTTGTGTGCTGTATCAACAGCCTGATGGCCAATTACAGATACAGCACAGAGATAAACTCACAAACACAGTAAAACATAAAAGGTAAAACAAGCAATATATAAAATACATTGA
>NW_019059608.1:1051359-1069841 GCF_000696155.1 Zootermopsis nevadensis
AAAAACCCCCCCCCCCCACCGGTCTTTAATGGAAATCGAAGGTTCATTACCGTGTTTACAAGAAATTGCCATAGGTCCCTTTCCCAAGCCAGATGAATACAATCCACACCTCCAAACCCCGTTTTCATAAAACCCATTTTAATATTATCCTCCATATACGTCTATGTTGTGTCCTATGAAAATATTAAAATCCCATCTATTTATATGCATAATTAACATTCTTATTCGGCTATGAATGTACGTAATTGATCTGTTAACCAGTAATTTGGAGAGGTTTTCAACGCTTCAGAAAATATCTATGACGTTAAATTTCGATGAAGACCAAATTTATCTCTTCCTGTAACTAACACAGACTATGGCGGCAGTCCAGTCTTCACCAGCTATCCATTTGACACCCCGCTTGCTTCTTCATTGATCTGCAGTGGCCCAGTTGCCATTGAAACAGTGGCAGAGAGGGCGCAACAGGTATTACCAGCGTAACCTTGAACTTGGTATTGACCCTGGCAGAACTAGGACCAATCGAAAAAGCAGTAAGCAGGAACCACTGGTCTCTGTTTTATCGACGGCCTGACACAGAACTGAAACGCTCAAGATGGAACGAGTCTAACTTGAGTTCTTGGTATATATGATCCAAACCTCGGTCAGAATATGTGTTATCCTGGTTATCCTCAGTCGCTGCAAGCGAATGTCGGGGCAGTGTCTTGAAGCAGACCAGTGCGCGGCAAAATTCACTGTTTCTTAAGCGCATTCAGAAACTCCGTGAGACACCACTGTCCGATCATTGCCTTCTTTAGCGTTATGGATTACTTCTTTAGACCATTGCGACTTTGCCTTTTATAATTAATCATTTTAAAGATCTTTATAAATAACACCCCCTTCTGCTTTGTTACGTATGTATGTTTGTTGTACATAATGCCTTCACATTACATACTATATTAATTAGCTTTTTAATAAAAGTAGGGAAGTGAATAAAAATAAGGATACAGTGAAATAAATCGCACTGTTTACGCAAAATGGGAACATAGTTGGTAACGAGTGGTAAACGACCCGTATGCTTTTTACGAGAGCCGGTTTAAGAAGCTCAGAACATTGACCGGCCTACAACTCAGTTGATAAATATCAGTTTTTTATACCACAAACTTCATTACATCTCAGCGGTTTTAAACACTAACATGGTTACTTTTTGTTCTAAAGAACGTCCTTCGGGCTATGTTAATTAAATCTAACTAATCATAGGTTTGTATCCAAAGATACAAACCTCATTTTTGTTAATATTATGCAGCGTAAGGTGTGCAGGACTATAATACACGTTTTTAATTAAAGAGAAGTTTCAGTACGGACGGACGAGAAATTTGATTCGACTCTATGCGTCGTCGGCACAAGCTCGAATCTCCTTAACGAAAGGCTCACATTACCTGAACTTTTTAAATTTGAAGCTCACGAAGATTGCCCCGTTTTGTTTACAGGAAGGATTATGAATCTGGCTTTTATCAGATCAGCAAACACTGGATCTTGATTAGCGACTTCTAACGAATGAAGCAAAGTTGTATTTTGAACGTAGCCTGGCGGGAACGCCGTGGAGATGGACATCACTTTTTACTTCGATTTTAACAAGAGCTGCGATTTCGACTGTGTTTCTACTTTTATTTCTAGCAGCGTTATCGGAAGCCAGAAAGTCTTTCGCCTGTTGGTACTGTTTATGGCTTATTGCTTTCTCCGTTTTAGGCTCAAATATGTTCGGATTGAAGGCTTTCGAAATCCATTCGATTTTACCAACCCGTCGTAAGAAAGGTGGGGAGAAGGAATGGTAAGCTAGGTTGTATCTGATCTGATTTAATCATGGATATCCAGGATCAGAATAATATGGAATTTAAGCTAACTTAGTTATAAAGTAGTGGGCATTCAGACGAACTACTTGGACGGGGAATCGTTTACGTAACTCGAGAGGGTTTCGAACCCGAGATGACATACTAAAGCAGTGCAGCACCGTGTAGATGTGTGTATTACGTTACTACTGTGACCTTTTGCTTTTGGCAAGAATATTGTGTTTGTACAATCTAAGTATATAAAGTAAGAAGTCGTTTTGAACATCTCACAATAGCAAATATAGCTGATAGAGAACATTACCGTCAAGGACCTCGTCCAGACTCTGTTGAGAGTTTATGAAGTTGTGAATTACTGTAATAAAACCCTTAGCTCTGTTTGTTCAATTTAGACTTTGATTTTCATTGTAACATCCAAGTACCTCTTAAGTGTCTCATCCATTCTTCTTTATAACTGAGAAGAGACTTTTTTAAAGTTTACAAAAATTAAGTAGCAAACTGGGATGTGTATTAAGTGAATTTGTCGTTGGTTTTTATACTTCAACGTGCTGGTACTTGCGATTAAGTTTATAGACGCAGTCACGCGTTACAGTTTTGTAATGAATCGTGAATTTGTAGGTGTTGGCAGCGCATGACCGTGCTCTGTCTGGGAAACTAAGCGTTAATAGACAGGTCTTAACGAAAGACAGAAAGACAGAAAGAACGAAAGAAAGAAATAAAGAAAGAAAGAAAGAAAGAAAGAAACTAACAAACAAACCGGAACATGATAGGGACACATTTTTACACAAAGTATTCAGTCAGATCTCTGAAAATCCTTGGATGTTATAACCTGTAACTCAATACATTTCACAAGTTGGTAAATCTGCTTCTTTCGTCCGTCTGGCCATCTTGATGTTATGTTTAAAAGTAATGCACTCATTATGGTGGACCTAAACATTACTTAACCAAAATTTTCGTATGGATTTCGATTGTAATTTTGAACACTCTTGTTATCACAACATGTTATAAATTTTAAGCATACAACGGAAGTAGAATTTATATAGCTGAGTATTTTTAAAGTGACAGTTTTAATATTTGGCTTTTCCTTGGGTGTACCGTAAAGCCACTCACTGACTTCCATCTGGTGCCAAGGTGTAGAATATGAGAATTTTTGTTATACGCCCTCTATATGCTTTTACGTCGTTGTGTTTAAGTGCCTCTGGGTCACAAATTTCGTTTTGTGTGATTCTTATAGTTCTATTGCATACGCCTCATCCGTTGGCAGTTTAATTTGTAAATCAATGTACCTCGCACGTCGTGTGCCTTCGATTTTTAATAAAATACAAACTTCAAGTGAGCAGCGTTGAAGTAGAGACTGAAAAGGCTAATTTGTTCATGCTGAGCTAGTTTTCCAAAATGCTTTATTTTCAAGTATAACCAGAATATCTATGTGCGTTGACTCTTGGCTGTTTTGGATGTTTTTTGTGCCAAATCTTGAAGGCGAGTTCTAATTGTGGAATATTTAGTGGCTTAATCTGTGCTTAATAGTTGTTATGTGCTATATTAACTCTTATGGATCACAAGAAAATTAATTATTGGTACTCACATAAACTTATTCTTATTGATTGTACCTCCTTTGTATTGAATACATAAAATGAAGCATAATGGAGAGACCCACAGATTATCCGTACATCAGCATTTTAGATTTCGAAACATTACGGATTTGTATTAAATTTGGTACAGAAAATGTACACAGAAAGTTATAAAGCGATGTAATTTTTTAAATATAAGCCCAGTATAACACCTATTTACATCACATAATATTCTTCTACCCCTAATAACATCGTCAACACAATACATAACACAAAGGCCCTCAACCGGAAGTGAATATAGTTAATATTATATCGATAAAAGCAAAATTTTCAGGAGTTAAATATCCAAGTTTTCTTCGTAATGAGTAGGGTTCGGATGTTCATGACCTAAAAACCCGAGAAATATGTATGCAAATATGCCCCCCAAAATAGCTAAATATGACCCAGAAAAGGCAAAATATGACCTAATTAGTTATGAAAAAATATTCGCTAAAATTTAAAAAAAGCGTTTTGCATTTCAATCATGTTATTTATTTACATATGAGTGTACAACAATTACATTACTTGATTTCCTAGCAATTTTAATCAAAAACCTCAGTCGCTTTAAGTTGTAAATGTCTCGTTTTGGATCAGCATCAGATGTTGAGAATACGTGCTCCTATAAAAATAAGATAAATTTTAAGAAAGTGCCTTTCATGCATTTCAAATTCATTAATTACAAATAAATAAATAAATGAACAAAATTCAAAATATTAAGTACCTTTCTTCATTCTCCTTTCTTGGCAGCATTGCAATATATAACGATTTGCATTTTCAAGGTCTCAAATGAAAATCTTCTTAGATTGTCGCACAATATGGTATTGTAACTTGAGACATCACAAACGTTTCGTGGCGTTACCGAAAATTACATCGATAGACTAAACCTCTTAACATCGCACTTTCAGAACACTTCACTTTCGGCATCTTAACTAACTGAATGATTCGCTGTAAATGCCTGAGAAATGTAGTTTCAAGTAAGAATTTTATCCTTAAAATATGCATTTAACTACAAATATGACCAAAAACATAAAAATGACCTAAATATGCAACATAAACACAGTCTAATTGTGATTAGTGTTTAATTTCAGTCTAAAATGAAAGTAGAAGCCTCAATAAAAATGTGGCATGTCACTTGATAAGAATAACCCAATTTGTGTTTAATTCCAGTTTAGACTGAAAATAGAAGCCTCAATAAAAATATGACATGTCATGAACATCCGAACCCTAGTACTGAGTTTGGCGAGGCATTCCGTGAGCTACAGAGGTAGCGAGGGCTGCTGTTCAGCACGTTTCTTGCGTGTGTATCAATCGATCGATCGGAACTTGTCGCTAAGGCACAGCCAAGTTGCTCTGCTGCCAAGATAACTGTTACGAACTATGGAACATTTGACAAATCGATAGATAGAAACTGCTATCGATTTAAATATGTTTTAAGGCTGCGTAACGATGGCTTTCATCAGCATATGCTGTTCTTATTAAAATCCCAGCTCATCCGATACTTAAAAATTCAGCAAACTTATAGCTTATTTAACGACGCTTTTAGTAGCTCAGACTATATACAGTCGATAAATGGCTGTTCTGGCATTTCCGTATTCATGGTGTGGTCATTTGATCAGAAAATGAAAGGAAACCAGTTAACGCAATCTGAAATAAATATGAAAATGAATTGTTTCACAATCAAAAGAGAGAGAGAACGAATGGTTCAATATGGGCAGTTACTGATTAAGCTTGCTTGAGAATTCTGGAATGAATCAGTCCTGGGCTATTGTTTAGTTTTCAATTCAGCACAAATCAATTTGTGTATATACTGCATGTATTTTGTAGTGGTCGGGACTGCGCACAGCGACGCCACACTTACGAATACACAGATTGCGCTATTGTTTTAGTGACGCTGACCACTTACCCTCATCTAGTCCCGAAGTCAAGAACGAATAGGAGCCAAATCATCTTTCTTCCCCCTCCCCCAGCGCCTACATGGCGTGTAGTGGGACAACTTTACTTTTGCACAGGCAGTACACATATTTAGATTGGGACCACCTCACAGACTCTACTTTAAACTGCCCTTTAACTAGAGAGAGAAAGCTTATTCAAATAAATCGACTCTTTCCGACTCTGTTTAAAACCTAAAACTACATTAAAACTTCACGTGAAATCAGTACAATTAAGTTTCACATTCTTGTGTATGCAAAACACAAACATCATTGACTCTTCTTTAAAATAGTTATAACGGGAACTGCCTATTAAGTGTTACAGCTTTTAAGTGTGAATTGAACGGTTATCACATTACATTGCTATCTCGTATACCAGGCTCTGTCGTAACTGAATTTGGTACAAGGTAAATTGTTTGCATTCAGGCATTGGGAGATGGTGAGTCGTTTGTTGGCTGTAATGCACTTGTGTTTCTGGAAGTGGCAATGAGTTGTGTGTGTGTGTGTAACATGAAAATCATTACCGATAAAACCAAAGTGTTAGCTTATCTTTTCCTGTCATACATCTAACCCAACAAAAGGCTTTATTAAATCCTCGCTTTACCAATATCATTTATAATTTATAACTGGCTTGTCTGCAAAGGAAAATAAGGCATTAATCTCAAAAGGCAGAGACACCTGACACAGAGGCCTTGCGCAATGAATATTACATTTCCTGGATCTTTATTAGTAATGACGCTAGGCTATGGTCTTATTTATCATGCTGAATTGAAATAAAAGTTTATTACATTCAGATCTTTATGCTAAGAGACTGAGGATAAGTATAAAAACCCGATTAAATATAACTGACAACACAGCCTAGTATCGAATCGATTACCTCCCGAATACAAATTCAGAGCGTTTCCGGAATCTACTTAATCGTAGTTTCAAAGTGACTGAATATCGTTGGTTTCGTTAATGGTATTGACAATGCTGAACCCTCGTTCTGCTACCACGCTGTAAGTTTAATTAGCCATTTCGTGAATGTTAGGTATTGGTGCTATTTAACACACAGCATGCCGTAGGTTTGGTGCTATAAGGCCGACCACATCAAGTGCCTGACAGTGATGTGCAACAGTTGACTTGTCATGTGCTTATTCTTGAACGAATGTGTGTCATTAACATATATATTGTGTTAAAAATATTGACACTTCCAAGTTAAAGCTGAAAGGCCTGTCAATATTAAATTTTGTGCAGAGGAAACCCGAGGAGAAAGGATTGGCGTAGCATAGTGAAGAATGCGAGGTCTCAGTGCACCGTTCTTCATCTGGGGTAAAATGTCAAGTTTTCTAGTTGAAATGCCTTTAAATCTATAAGCTTATAAAGTGTACAGAAAGTTTTATTGGGCATGGATTTCAATTTAAAACATCTTAAAATCCTATAAGACCTGCAAAAGTAATGGTACTTTTGAAAATAATGTTGAAATTTGATTAAAAACCAGCTAAAGTCCTCTTGTAGAATTTTGATTTCATCATGGCGATGTGGGTTTAGCCCGAAGATGGAGTCAGAATGTTCCTCTAAGTCATCGATGTGTAATCAAAGGAATACACCACCCAAGAACCCAGAATACGACTGTCTTGAAGTATAGCTGTGGACAAAATACTTGGCTCATCAGCGATCGTTATGAGCGGCTCGTAACAGTCGATGTGCAAGTGTTGGTCACGCCATGCTGAAAACATTTATCCTAGGTTTCAGTTCTGGATAGCAATTCGAGCAGTGCGGTCGAGTCCACAGTCAAATGTGTTTTCAGTTACTAGTACAATAGGACCCTTATAAATTTCCTAGAATTTTCCCATCACTCATACGCCGATTTGTTTACCTAATACAATACCTTGTTCGTATTCTTTTCAGTAAATACAGTGAGCTGTTCTTCTTGTACCGCACACTGCACAGGCAGTACACATATTTAGATTGGGACCACCTCACAGACTCTACTTTAAACTGCCCTTTAACTAGAGAGAGAAAGCTTATTCAAATAAATCGACTCTTTCCGACTCTGTTTAAAACCTAAAACTACATTAAAACTTCACGTGAAATCAGTACAATTAAGTTTCACATTCTTGTGTATGCAAAACACAAACATCATTGACTCTTCTTTAAAATAGTTATAACGGGAACTGCCTATTAAGTGTTACAGCTTTTAAGTGTGAATTGAACGGTTATCACATTACATTGCTATCTCGTATACCAGGCTCTGTCGTAACTGAATTTGGTACAAGGTAAATTGTTTGCATTCAGGCATTGGGAGATGGTGAGTCGTTTGTTGGCTGTAATGCACTTGTGTTTCTGGAAGTGGCAATGAGTTGTGTGTGTGTGTGTAACATGAAAATCATTACCGATAAAACCAAAGTGTTAGCTTATCTTTTCCTGTCATACATCTAACCCAACAAAAGGCTTTATTAAATCCTCGCTTTACCAATATCATTTATAATTTATAACTGGCTTGTCTGCAAAGGAAAATAAGGCATTAATCTCAAAAGGCAGAGACACCTGACACAGAGGCCTTGCGCAATGAATATTACATTTCCTGGATCTTTATTAGTAATGACGCTAGGCTATGGTCTTATTTATCATGCTGAATTGAAATAAAAGTTTATTACATTCAGATCTTTATGCTAAGAGACTGAGGATAAGTATAAAAACCCGATTAAATATAACTGACAACACAGCCTAGTATCGAATCGATTACCTCCCGAATACAAATTCAGAGCGTTTCCGGAATCTACTTAATCGTAGTTTCAAAGTGACTGAATATCGTTGGTTTCGTTAATGGTATTGACAATGCTGAACCCTCGTTCTGCTACCACGCTGTAAGTTTAATTAGCCATTTCGTGAATGTTAGGTATTGGTGCTATTTAACACACAGCATGCCGTAGGTTTGGTGCTATAAGGCCGACCACATCAAGTGCCTGACAGTGATGTGCAACAGTTGACTTGTCATGTGCTTATTCTTGAACGAATGTGTGTCATTAACATATATATTGTGTTAAAAATATTGACACTTCCAAGTTAAAGCTGAAAGGCCTGTCAATATTAAATTTTGTGCAGAGGAAACCCGAGGAGAAAGGATTGGCGTAGCATAGTGAAGAATGCGAGGTCTCAGTGCACCGTTCTTCATCTGGGGTAAAATGTCAAGTTTTCTAGTTGAAATGCCTTTAAATCTATAAGCTTATAAAGTGTACAGAAAGTTTTATTGGGCATGGATTTCAATTTAAAACATCTTAAAATCCTATAAGACCTGCAAAAGTAATGGTACTTTTGAAAATAATGTTGAAATTTGATTAAAAACCAGCTAAAGTCCTCTTGTAGAATTTTGATTTCATCATGGCGATGTGGGTTTAGCCCGAAGATGGAGTCAGAATGTTCCTCTAAGTCATCGATGTGTAATCAAAGGAATACACCACCCAAGAACCCAGAATACGACTGTCTTGAAGTATAGCTGTGGACAAAATACTTGGCTCATCAGCGATCGTTATGAGCGGCTCGTAACAGTCGATGTGCAAGTGTTGGTCACGCCATGCTGAAAACATTTATCCTAGGTTTCAGTTCTGGATAGCAATTCGAGCAGTGCGGTCGAGTCCACAGTCAAATGTGTTTTCAGTTACTAGTACAATAGGACCCTTATAAATTTCCTAGAATTTTCCCATCACTCATACGCCGATTTGTTTACCTAATACAATACCTTGTTCGTATTCTTTTCAGTAAATACAGTGAGCTGTTCTTCTTGTACCGCACACTAGTAATAAATCAACAAACACAACGCCCGTAATTGCTACACGCGGATTACTCCCAAGAAGCTTTACCTATGGTTTCCAAACATTCCCTTCTATCCGACCCACCAGTATAGGTGTGTCCACCTGAAGACGGGAGCTGAGCCAGCTCCCGAAACACAGTGGTCTTGTTTTAATATTTTAAACGACAGATGAAACATAGAAGAACAGCAATAATGGAACTCTAGTATTTTTTACAAGAAGTTCGAACTGCTGCATAAATGCAGCCTACGGACGTTGCAGATGTTATACACAGCAGCAGATCGTAAGGCAATAAAAATGGCAGGAAGTGGATGGTAAATTGTAGTTTTGTTGACTGGGAAGTGTAGCACTGTACTGTGTAGCTGTACCCACGCGTTGCAGCAGTTCAGTATTAATGGCTTATAATTAGTGCCAGCTACTTTGCATTGTACTTTATAACTGGGTTAAAATGTACAGAGATAAAAATATTTTTGAGTATGATCACAAGACAGAATTTTAAGATGGTAATTTCAAGAGTTAAGACTCTTGTCATAATTTTTATCTGATAAATAATTAGGTTGCGTCTGAGAACAGAGCGCTGGGAAGAATATTATTTTTGGCCCAAGGGAACGGATGTAACAGAAGGACAGAGAAAATTGCATAAGGACGAGCGTCGTAATTTGTACTCATTTCAAGATGCTCTCAGGATTATAACATGACACGGGTACTCCTTTAACATATATTCTGTGATCATGTTGACTGGTTTCGTGTCATTAAAGGTGCGATTATTTACGTGCTGCTGTAAACAAGGTAATGACCTTTCCCGTCAAATAAAAAGCTGGGAATTTCCTTACCAGCTAAGTGACAGTTGTCTTATAAATAATATTTGCTTCATAGATTTAGAGTGTCTCACGAGGGTGAATAATGTCTAGGCCTATATGCATAGTATTCTGAAAGTAACAAGTAATTTTAATTGTTCAGAATGAGGCTATTGGAAGGCATTAACACTTCCCTTGTGAACAAACATATTTGTCGGTGATGACGACGTTGGTTTCTTCTGGGTTTTACGTTGTGAACTTAAAGGTAGATACCACTTCTCAGAGGAACATACTGCCTCCGTCTTCAAGGCAGCAATGTTTAATTAACTCTGGATTATATCCACATAGCGTAGCCTATTTCTTTGTCTCTTTTGGGTTTCAGAATAAACAGCTATTATGTTTTGAAATATATTTTAAATAACTAAGTTTTGTGACAGACATACGTTGTATTTCTTTGGAGAAAGAAACTAAATTTTAAAATATTTATTATATATTAATATATTAAATATTTATTCAATTCCCCATATAATTCCTCCGCTGAAATAATACTATTGAGTTGAGTTGCCTGAATTGTTGACCTAATGCCCCAACGTTTTACGTTATTGCAGCATGCAAATTACTCTCAAAAATAAACCAATTTGCTACTTGTAGCAAGACACAACCTATTCTCGAGTTATTTTATGATGCTATTTCAACTTCATAATTTCCATGCAATAGAATGGGATTCCGTTAATTAGTTACTCATGATTTTAATATTCTGCTGTTACAACAAAATATTATACATATTTATATATATGTGTATATATGTATATATATATATATATATATAATGAAAAATGCGCTTAATATCATGCCTCTTAAGAGAGGTAGGAAGGTTTGGAGGCGCTGATCCATGACCTGTTTACAATGACACAGCTCTCGCACGTTTTCCTACCCTCATGAGAACCATGTAGTTTGGTGATCGCCCTGACGATGGAGACAGCAAGGACTTTTAAAAAGTTGGTAAACTTCTACCAGACTACACGGTGCTACAACCCAGAAGACAGCCAGCCATCTTCGTAATCACCGCTGTAAAAATCAAAACTCCTACTCATGCGTGTTATTTACCATGTATGGTTGCACATGGCAGTTCCAGTTCGTGTTATTCAAGAGATCGAATGATTAGGTAAGGATTTGAAAGGTGAAAGTTGCTGCCTTATTGAAGGTATCATCTGGAGAGACTTAGGATTCGCACAGAATCCTCGATCAGGAAGACTTCGATTCGAGCAGTGATTAGAATCTGATACATCTCCACAACACAGATAAACGCAGTTTATTCATCAAAGGAGAGTGGAAGAGATTGTATTCCTATGTACGCGTACCCTTCAGAAAATCGTTATAAGAATGGCTTTTATTATAGGCGTGTGCTTCTATCGTAATTTATCTAAATTGCATTTAACTCTTTGAAGCCGAAGCTCGTATAAATAATATTTAAGAATTCAGTTTGTCAACGTAACTGTTCACCTTTACAAATACCAGCTTGTTAATGTTGTTTATGAAAGTAATTCCTATTTGCAGTGAGAATTATACGAAACCATGAATAATAAATGAAGATTTATGAATTGTTGAGGAAGGTAGGGCATGCAGTTACCATTGGGCTTCAGGGGGTTAATAATTGTTCTAACTAAATCCATTTCTCTTGTGTCTGTGAAGAAAATAGAAATGTAAGGGAAGAAATAATGAAGATAGGGGGACAATACCTGATTCTATGAAATATTACGCTGACCGATCCCGTAATTTCAATGTTCAGCTGTTCTTGGAACTCACATTTTATGCAGAAAACATTGTGATTTTATGCTCTAGACTGTGGTGTATTGTCTCATTGTTCTGGACTTTACGATTTTCCGTACGTGTAAAGTACATTACCGCTTCTACATAATTCTAGCGGAAATTGGCTTGGTTTTCATATTGAGTGCACTTTGAACGTGTTACTATCTGTATAAACTATTCAGTACAAGAGACCTTAACACTGCGTTCGTTGAAAGAGACAAAACTACAGGAGGAGGTCAGTTTACTGGCAAATATTGACGGTTGACGGTACTAGCAAACATAAAACTTTAGTTTTTGGTGAGATTCAGGTTCTTATAGCGGCAGTTGGTTGTCTTTCAGGTCTGATAGACGTTTACCGAGGTTTGAGGGTGATCACGTTATGGTCGAGGCAGCAACCATCTCTGAAACGTCGGTATAATTCTAAAGAATTATACAGCGCAACTATTCAGAGAACAGCTTTCTTCATATTTGCCTGTAGTCTTACACATAATCCTGTTTGTGTTTCTTCGTACACCCTTTCGTGCTATATGTATAATTTATTATAAACTTGATTTAAATATGGAGCATCCTAGGAGAAAAGTGTGTAGACCTGTACATCACGAATGTAATTAAGATTCACTAATCTACTTACCAAGACAGATATTTCCTATAGTGTTTTGGAGATGAAACCTAGAGAACTCTTTGCGTTTTGATAATTTTGTTTAAAAGACGTGTCGATTTTGTGCGTGCTTTACGGGCGAAAATCTCGGTTAAATTAAAGCGGCTATTTTACGAAAAATTAAAAGTACATTTTTGATATAAAATAAAATCTCTTTACCATAATGTAGTACTGTTTATCTTTATGTAGTATACTTATATATATTAATTGAAATACAAACATATGTATAATATGATGATTACTATTACTTGTCTGATTCTATTGCATGGCAAATATAAAACCGATGCTGTTGTTTCTTTACCCACCAAATTCTCGATTTCAGGGATTTTTTAAATATAGATTTTTACAATTTTTCGTTTGTGAAATAATTCCATGGGCAACTATGGGAAGTCTGACTGGCGTTGGGTTTCTCATATTTTAGTTTTGTAGAGCGACTGCTCATTCTTGTTTCTGAAACGCGAGTTTATTTTGCATGTTTGTTGCTCCAGGCCCCAGTAGTTTCTGCAGTGTATGTTTCCACGTGTTTGCAACGGTTATGTGAAGTTCATATGCAGTAATAACGTAACTGACAGAGTGATGGTTGCTGTACCTATGAACTGTTTGAAATGCCATTAACATGCCTCGTGTCTCTGCTTGTCTGTCTGTCTGTCTAGTTTACGTTATGGTGTTAGGTATGTACATTTCAGGTGCTTGCATAAAATGAGAAATGTTTTCGTAAAGGATTTGTAGAGGTGTTATGATATTATTTTAACACATATATACTTAAATTATAAACTGTTACCATACCCAGTTTCTGTCTGAGGTCTTAGTTTCTGAATTATTGGGAGATAATGAACAATAGCGTTCAACTGAATTTACGATTAGCCATCCGTGTCACATTTATGACTAGAGACTTCTTGCTACGGAATGTATTGCAGTCCGCATGCCTCAAACACGGAATTAAATCGCTGTAATTAAGTATTCCGCAGTTGAATGCCACGGCAATTTCACTTCAGTTGGTAATTTCAACCGGATTTCCGTAGTGTTGAAATATATGCTGCCACAATGTGCACAGTTAAACTACCTTTGTTTTCTACATAGGCTGGTACAGACCAAGATGTGTAGGTTTAGACGATCATTGTTAATGTGCAAAGGAAGAAAATATTATTTGAAAAATCTGAAACGTTATACATTTCATTCATGCAATCATCCTAACAGAGTAAATAATATATTTGCCTCAGAAGTAAGCTGTAAACAGTGAACAAGATGGCGGACAAAAATAATTTGAGCCTGTTGCAGCTAGTTGGGTTTTGTTGTTCTTGAATTGTAATAGTAATACTGGGACAATTTTAATGTAGCTGCTCGGTTGATAGAAGAACATATATATATATATATATATTCTAGTGATATTTATGGAAGGATGACAGTTCAATATGGACATGACTGTGTGTCAGAATTGAAGGAAGGGTTAACGAGTTTTGATAATGCCCGTTGGAGGCGCCGCCTGCCATGGCATTTGTTACAACAATGATCAAATCAATCAGCGTGTCCGGGAGAACCAAATAATTAACACTGATAAAATTGAGTCTGGAGTTAGCGGCGCAACAATAGCATAAGGCGATGATGGAGGCAGCAAGGACCTCTGAAACGTGGGTATACATCTACCAGACTGTACGGTGCAACAGCCCGGAAGACAGAACTCTTCAGACTCACCGCCGTGAAAACCTCAAATCCTACAAAAGGATTAGGAATTTGAGTGTGAAATAGATTCAAATAGATCAGGGTAGACCGAACGGCGGGCTCTTTTAAACATAGTAATTTGTTAATGGTGGGGAATTTCATGATTAACTTAGCAGCTATGAGCTTCTGAAGGAGGATTCTGTTCCATGAAGAATGCTAATCTATGGAATTTACCAGTTTTGTGATTGTGCAAAGTTCTAAGATTCTGTCTAGCCCTTTTTACTGAATAAGTAGAAAGAAGAGAGAAGTTGATAATTCTGTGCATGGACTTGCTGTTTCTAAGATGGATGTTTTCTAAGTTGTAGCGCCGTGTAGTCTGTTAGGAGTTTGCCATCGTTTCAGAGGTTTTTGTTGCCTCCATCATCACGGCGGTACAAGTCAGAAGAAGACAGCCATCTTCGTACTCCTCGCCGTGAAAACCTCAAATCCTTCTTATTTCTAAACTTGTCAGCTGCTCAGTTAAATGGATGCTGTTTATGGCATTGTGGCATTCACAACTCTTCACTTCTGGTTCTGTATTTGATATTCTTCTTACATAGCCCCATTTCATCTCAGGCTTGTACTGTAACCCCCAGTAATGATCCTCACATAAATTGAACCTGTCTTCCATGAACAACTTTAGTTGCAGTCTTATTCTAGAAATTGTAGGAAAGACGCTTACAATATTCTTGTTCTTAATGAATATCTTCTTGTTTCTGTGCTAACGAAACCCTTTCTTTATATGTGAATACTTTGTCAGTAGAGCTATGTGTAAGGAAACTGAGCTTTACAAAACTAACTTCGGCTCGCGGTGGCCTTTTTACATGATTTAATCTCTCATGAATAGTATAGAGAAAGTAATGTTATAACAGAAAAGTAAACCAAAGAGACAGAAATATAAGTTTTGTGGTTCCTAATACAAGTGTTTAATATTTTAATTTATTAGCCGAAAATATAATATATACGTTCACAGTAATTCGGCTTGACGCTAACGAGGAGAGTTGTCTGGAAATATATTTCCGAGGGGTTTGCTAAACATTTACATACATTTCTTGTCTATACATTAAAATATTTGCTTTATGCTATTCTCATTCTCCTTTACTACGGACTTGGGTGTAGCTAGATGCATGATATTCCTGTTTCGGATGTTGCAAGCCATTTACTATTCCATGGAACACAACTAGTGGCGAATCAGAAATACCCTTAATCCAACTCCCGAACAGCTACACTAATTAATTTAAAGAGACCATTGTTTGGCAAGCCGCCCTTATGGAACCGAAGATTCGCTTTAGGCCAATGCACAGCTGTGCAGAGCGCATCACACTGCTCGTCTGTTTAAACCGACATAAAGCTGTGCGTATTATATCCTAACAGTGTAAACAGTGATGGGCAGATCTGCGGGCAAGGGGACTACACAGTTGAGCGTTTAAATGCCTCGAGCTGAGAGGCAAGCCAGTAGTAATATGTTTTGACTTCAGTGCGACATGTCAGTCTCGGCTCTCACCCGAAAGCCGACGTTACGCACGCTGACAAAGACGTACAAGACCGTCACCAGCCAGATATATGACTTTCCAAAACTTAATGACTCTTTGGTTCACGTTTATGGTACGTATAATTTTTAAAAAAAAAATTGTTTACAGAATTACTTTCTGTTTTTAAAAAAGTTTATTTTCGAAGCATTCAGTTCAATCCATGTATCGCTTTCCAGGATTATTAAGCCATAGGCCTTGTGTTAGTGAGTGCGGGGAAAAGTCCATAAATTGGGGTTTTTAAAGGTGGTTAGAGCTACAGAAAATGATAAATCCATGGCCTTGTCCTCACTAACGTCCTTACTAATGCCCTCACCATGCCCATGCTAACTCACGGCTGAAACTCCTACTACATGTTCTGGAGATCCCGAACAAAAATGGCGTCCTTGAAATCGGCTATACTGACTGATATTTTTGTAGTTTTACTAGAAATTTTCTGAAAATGTGCTTTACAATAAGCCACAACCATTTTATTTGACATACTTTGAAATTTGTCGTCATGAACATGACGTAATAAGATCCTGGCTTATTCCGGTCATAAGGATTATTAATTTTCTATACTTTCTTGGACATACCTTCGAAATTAAAAATGTTCCAGCTATTTCCTTTGTAAACTGTTTTTATTATAATTATCATCATCAATATGTAACTCTTCTCTGATATCCTAATTACTTTTATGATCTGTGATTCTATGTCCTTCAACCATTCTGAGGAATCACACAATAATCCTGCCATTTGAAACTACGTAATCTATGCAGTTTAACAGCGTCTTTGAGTAACCCAAGAATCAATCCGTGCCTTGGGCGGGATTATAACCCCAGACACCAGCATTATCTTGGCCAAACTCTGCTTTACTTTAACTACGCGGTCATTGTGTTTGACTTGACTCCATAAATCTGTCTTTTATTTTATTTCTAGACGGAATGAGATGTCAAACCCACTTGTATTTTCTTTAGTTGCAAATCGTATCTGGCCAATCTAAAATGATGTGCTTAATCTTTGTTCCTTAGGCCACAAGTGTTTTTTTTCTGGATACGCGGAATACATATTTTATAAATATAGAATCTGCTCGGAACAAAATTGGAAAGCTTGTGTTTTGAAACTAAATTCATGCTGTAGGTAGATTGTAATCAGAATTCATTACTGGTGTTTTAATTTAGATAGTAGACTAATAGTCTCAAGACTCTCATCTACTAGATTAGTTTATCCTGACAGATTAACAAATCAGTTTTTTAATATAGGAAAAGTGGCGTGAATATTTGTGTCTACAAAGTTTTTTTTGTGTGAAATTGAGAGAAGTGAATAAAGGAAATGAAGCGGGTGAGGGGCTGAGCGCGTAGCATGGATGTCATTAAGAATTGTCTACAAAATGTCGACGTGGAAACTCACAGAGTTTAGCTTTTTTAAAGATATAGTATGTAGGACAAAATAATATTTTAAAGTAGATTAAGAATCTGTGATTTGGATTGAGGTGGCTCAAGAATTGTGTAGTGGTAGGCTCCGATGAATTTAATTGCTATGCTAGACAACTGTCGCTGTCATTTTGACTGTTGCTATTATAGGTACTCCTCCTACGGCTGCAACTACACAATTATTATTATTGTTATTGACAATATTAATATTTATCGTCTCCACCGGATATTATTATACTGATCAAATGGAGGAGAACAAGTAGAGGTGGACATGTAGCATGCAAGGGGACCGTGAGAAGTGCATAAAAATTGTGTTAGGAAAATCCGAAGGGAAGAGCCCATTGGCGAGACCTAGAATTCGATGTAAGAATAATATTAAACGGATTCTTAGACAAATGCAGCGTGTGTGTGTATTGAAAACTAAGTCAGGATATGACACATTGGCGAGGTTTTCTGAATTTGAAAATTAACCGTCTTGGCTGGAGGCCTTCACATCTGAAGATGGAGACAGTATACTGCTCCGAAACGTTCGCATCAAACCTACGAGTTTACAAGGCGCCAAAAGCCAAATAATCATCATCATCATCACCGCCGTGAAAACATGAAGTTTTACATTCTCGAATCTTGGCATGCTTCATGACATTCGTATATTAGCCTATATGTAAATTATTACGTAAAATTTGTGCTTCTGTGAGAAGACTGCCAATAGCTAACTACTCGTCAACTAACCGAACGTTATGTTTCCAGTCTGTGAGGTGTGTGGTCTGTCTGCTCAAATAGAACTACAGGGAACATGCACTGAATATGAATCCTGTTTCCGTGACATTGTAACTCGTTTGTCACGTGAGGCCACTGAACTTTTATGTTCACAGGGCGGGAACGTGCGTGGATCTGATGTTACACGTGGATGAAACCTACTTTCGAGGTTTATATAGGCCCTACTTGTATATTGACTAACCTGCTGAGAGTGCATAATCTTGATGCTAACTGTTCCAAAATTGCAACTTGTGCATGGAGTAGATTCCTTGAGGACCTAGTAGTTGCTCAGCTGGTCAAGACATTTCCGGCGTTTTATGAAATTCGAAGGTTTGTTAACGTGCTTACAACAGCCCTCTACTGGACTCTATCTTGAGCCAATTTAATCCAGTTCACAACCTCACACCCAGTTTCTTTAATATTCATTTTAAAATTATTCTCCCGGGTGATGTTAGGGTTTCGAGTGAATAAATAATAGACAGTCGCCTAAGACGGCAAGTTTTGGGGGTGGCTGAAGGAATAAAATAGAAACATCGTAACGCATAATATAGTAAGCTTCTAAAAGTAGAAAGATAAAAACAGAAGGAAAGAAGAAATGTGTTGGCCTTCGCGGTTTTGAAATTTGCCACCAATATTTTGTATCTTGCGCAAATGTTTAATCTGTGTCTACA